>CM066032.1:612052931-612159157 GCA_033557465.1 Ichthyophis bannanicus
GCAGGCCTTCTGTCCTGAACTCCGTCAAAGATTTCTCAGCCAGAGTTGTCCAGTTTTTATTGAGGATTATCAAGCTGACACAGTTTAATTTTTAATTAACATCTGGGGATATTCATGTTACAAAAGTACAAATTCTAAAATAGAATCTGCTGATATCTTGCCCAAGCACCATCAAAAAGCAGAAGTTACAAGGGTATAACGATATTCACTAGACACAGCAGGTCTCACTATATTTCTTCCATGAAGCCCAAAGCTGATTAGTTACTCCGAATATTTGCTGAATTTCTATTATTTATTCATGCTTTGTTTAATTTCCAGTTATATGTTGACCTAAATCTGATTCATCTAAAGTTCATGCTGCCCTATTTACTAACTGTCAACCAATCATCTTGCAAAGATAAAAGGGGAAGAAAGGTCTGTTACCACGATTTTTGGGAGAAAGCTGGCCTGTGACCCAATAACTATGTGCACAGGTCTGTTAGCTAATGCTCTGTTGCAATTCTAACAATGCAGAAAAATCTAGCCAGAAGAAAAAACTCTTTAATAGGGTGCAGTTTAGCTTGTGAATTCCAATAAGCATAGGTTTCACATATAGCTAGGCGGGGGGGCTAACTTTACAGTCCTGTTTCGTGATCTTCTGTAGAGCACTGCCAGTTCCTATGTCCATATATTTCCATAGGTCGATTTTTCTCATTTCGTTCACTGTCACTGTCACTGTCACTGGTCACTTTCCAGGTCCAAAATTGCCATAAAACAGGAGCGTCAATAGTTGTATAAGTTACGTTGTACATGATAATTCAAGCAAGTCACCTTATAGTCTCCAATTTAGTTTTGAGGACCTGACTTACGTTGCCCTTTTCCAACAAGTCTCCCATTGGTTCTGCTCAGAACCACATTCTTAATGTAAAAGGGGCATTCAATGGAGCAAATTTCCACGTAGTACTGGAAAACACTTCATAACCCTTAAGAACTGCAAATGGTGTCTGTTTGTGGTCTTAGCCATATATGAAGCAAAACACCCCCCCCCCCCCCCCCCCCCCCCCCCCCCCCCCCTCTGCATAAAACAGGCAAGACCTATATTCCTAGGAGTTAGGAGAGATAG
This sequence comes from Ichthyophis bannanicus, assembly GCA_033557465.1. NCBI lineage: Eukaryota > Metazoa > Chordata > Amphibia > Gymnophiona > Ichthyophiidae > Ichthyophis > Ichthyophis bannanicus. Next base: position 612,054,034 of record CM066032.1, read on the forward strand.
GAGAGTAAGCTAATAGGAAACCAAAGAGCCGGACAGAGGCCCGCCGGCTGTTTGGTCAGCAAAGGGCCGCTGTATGGGACCCCCTGATCCATCCTTCCGGATAAGCCCACACTCAACTACACATATTTTTTAAACCAGAGGAGGGCCCATACAGAATCAGGAAAGTTCCTTCAATATTATCATGTGAAGAAAGAGAAAAATGAAGTTTCTTTTCTCAACTTGATCTAGAATGCCAGCGGAGAGCCACCTTGCTTTGAGAACATTTTGAGAACTTTCGAGAATCAACAAAGGAAGGAGGTACAGCCACAGCAAATGATTCAATGTTACAACTCCACAGACCTTGCATGACTGTGGAGAACCATCAGTCAAAATCCTGAGCTGTTACCTCTATTAGAGCATAGAGTCGCACTAATATTGTTCCACATACCGTGCTGTAGGACGTTTATGGCACCAAAGGTGCTAAGCCAAAACTGTTCCAGTGAAGGTGTTGTTTAATTCTTGTTGAGTGAGCGCATAAGCCATAGTAGTTGTAATCTAGCAATTTTCTTGCCTGCACTGATATCTTGCACTATAATCATCTGCTAGCTTGCTTTCTGCATATAACAGAATACTAAAACCCTCCTAAAGGCACTCCCCAAGTAAAGTTTCATTAAGGGACCAGTTTTCAATGGCAGGTTCAAGCGTTAGCTCAAGAAGTAGATAAGAAGTAGTGTAGCAAATTGCCAGGGAATCAATCAGCAGGCCAATCGGACATAGGACTTTAAGGTTACACACCACAAAATAATGGCCCCCCCCACTAAGGCAAGTACGGTAGTCCCATCATGCCACAAATTTGGTAAATCTTTAGGTTCAGTAAAGCAAAAATTTCAGTTCCATGCCAAATATTCCCTTAACCATGGAATTGATAGTATCCTAAATAGGGATAAACATAAGTATCAGCATAACCAGATATGAACCATTCTTTGCTTTTTCTGCAATTGTAATTCCCATATCCGTTGGTAGCCCTACCTGGTCATAAATACTTGTATAATTCATAATGGTTAAGAGATAAGAGTTTTTGGATCAGTGACCAAGGCATTAACTATCCTTTAACCAATTAGAATGAGGTCTTTATAGAACTCACTGTAGGGACTGTTCATTACAAAAATACACCATGATTATTAGTCATAACCAGTCTGACAACTAGATAGGGGGGTTTCTCCCACAGGGTGAGCCCCCCTCTACGCTTGAAAACAAATGGGAGGTGGTTGGTCCCGGATGCGGGACTAATAATCTTGGAGCAGAGGTTGCTGCTACGCGTCTAGCCATGCTTACAAGTAAGATTGAAATAAGGTTTCATTCACAGACAACTCCGTAAAATTCTTCTGGCAGACGAGATAGGTCTAGGTGTAAAATCCAAACTGCGTAGCTGACTTTTCGGATGAGGGGTTAAGTCACACTGCCGCAAACTGGAAATGTTGAAAACGATGAACTAAGGAATAAATGTGAGAACTGAAAACAAACATTATAAAGCCCACCATGTTTTCGGCTCCAAGGAGCATGCGGAATCATACTTAGGAACTGTATGATCAGGAAACTGTATGATCCTTGGACCACTGAAGGTGTACTGGGACAATGTTGAAGGGAGGTTTGGAGTAATTTCATCTCACTATTGCCTGTTATTCAGGGTGCTATCGTTGGTTTTTCTGATAACATTTTCACAAGATCCTCCACACTCCCTATCACTAGGGAGAGAGCTCTCATCACACCAAAGCAAGAAAACACAACAAACAATGGCCAATGACTACTGAAAAGCAGCATACATATTAACCAATTCTCTGTGGACCAAAGTCTGAAGTGGGTTGTAACTGTCCAAACAACTCGCAACCACTTTCTTGGGTTAGAGTGGAGATAAAATCGGAGGAAGTGAGTTCTGTTCAATCTCAAAGACTTCCTCTGGGTCCAGCCTAGGCTGTATACAGGGCAGTTGTCTCATCCAGGTGACGGTGCTTTCTTGCACTGGTCCAGATGTATCCAAGTTTTCCATTCTTCACTTTCAATGCTGAATATTCCACCAGCAAACACTTGGAATGGTCCCAGAAACCTCGCTGCCAGAGCAGACTTCGGTGCCAGATCCTTGATGAGCACCCAGTCTCCAGGTTCCACCTCTGGAGGTGGTCGAGATTCTTGAGCACCCTGCTTCGTAAGCTGCAAAAAGGAAGGAGATACCAGCGTTTGGTACAGATATTTACAATAGGATAATAGATGGCTGCGCAACAGTTGGGGATCGGGTAATTGATCTGGTGGACTATAACATGGGCTGGAGTTGTTGCCGGATGTCCAGTTACAATTCATAAGTGATAAGGCCTTGTCGAGTTCGTTGAGGAGAATCGCGAATTGAAAAACAGCAAATGGCAGAACTGCCACCCAATCCCGACTCCAATCATGAGTTAGAGACTGGAGGAGAGCCTTCAGCGTCCGATTCATCTTTTCCACTTGGCCAGAGCTTTGCGGATGATACGGAGGATGAAGTTGCTGGTGAAGGCCAAAAAATGCACTTATGCCTTTCCAGACTTCTGCCGTAAAAGCTGGACCTTGATTGGAAGACAAAAACCAGGGGCACTCCCCATAATGGAATAAACTGGGTAAGGCAAACACTTAAAAACTGTAGCAGCAGACAACAAATTAGTTGGATAGGCTTCAGGCCATCCTGAGTATAAGCAGGTAAAAATCAAAAGGTGTTTCCTTCCCCCCTTGGCACAAGGCAGATCAGTAAAGTCCATTTGCAGGAAGAGGAAGGGTCTTTGAGGCCTAGGAAAGGATGGAGAAGGTAATGCGCGAAGAGTGCATCCAGATTTCCCTGCTTGTCGACACGGGAGACAAGAAACTTACACAGCATGAGCAGCAGAAGCAAATGCAGGATTATACCACAATGAGCAAAAGCATTTGTCAATAGCCGGAACAATTAAATGCAACTTGTGATGTAAGAACAAAGCAACAGGATGAAACAATGATTTAGGACAGATAACAATTGGTCCTTTTTCCATAGTCCAGTACCATCAGGCGATGCTCCCCAAGATGCACCATTCTCGCTTTTCGGTGAAGTCAGCTGAGTCCTGATGTGAACGTATCAAGTCCAATGATAATGAGCCAGAAGTAGAAGCTGCAGGTGAACGAAGAGTTAAGAGATGTGAGGAGCTGCAGGCCCCGCTGCTGCAGCTTTAGCAGCTTGGTCCGCAAACTGATTGCCTTGTGACACCATAGAACCAGTAAGATCATGTCCTGTACATTTCAACACAGCCACCTGAGCTGGTTTAAGCACTGCAGCAAGCAAACGTTCAATGTAGCGGGCATGTTTAATAGGCTTATGAGCAGCTGTTAAAATCCACGTTGAGCCCAAATATTTCCAAAATCCCATAAAACCCAGAGTGCATAATTGCTGTCACTATGGATATTCACAACCAAATGTGTAGACATGTCCAGGGCTCAAATGAGAGCAAACACTTCTGCCAACTGGGCACTAGCAAATGGCAAGGCTCCTGCTTCTATTACATAATCAACAGTAGTAACAGCATAACCAACAAGTAAATTTCCTTGTTCATCATGGAAGGCAGAACCATCAGTAAATAGAACCCAGGCAGGGTTGGACAAAGGGACAGACGATAGATCAGGCCTAGCCTTTGAATAGGCTTTTACAGAGGAAAGACAATCATGAGTTCCATCAGGATCAGACAGGTGTAACAGTGGATCTAAAGATGCCAGGATTTGAGCTGGCTGTAACATGTGACCTCATGTAAGGTAACATGTGCCTGTGAAATAGCCAAATCAAATAATAATAACGAGAGCTGGACAGAGGCTGGGTTTTAGCCAAATGCAATAACCGAGCCACTGAATGAGAAGTATACACATGTAATTCATGTTGAAGAACAAGACAGTCTGTAGTTTGTATAGCAAAACACTACAGCAGCCATAAGATTGGAAACATGGAGGCATGCCAGAAACAACAGAATCAAAGGCTTGGGAAAAATAGCCTAAGGGCTTCAATCCAGTAGGAAAACGTTGTGGATATGCTGCTTGAAATTACTGCTGAAGAATAAGAATTTCACTGGAAAGCTATAAATAGATAAGTGCTGTGATTATCAATTTTAACTTGATTAAAAAGGAACCGGCTGTCTGGTGTGGCTTGATTTCAGTTCTAGCTGCCTCTAGCCTGTTCCAACAAAAATTTGTTTTTGATAGAGGTGGAAGGGGTGTATTTTGGGTTTGTTTTATTATTTTTGTGTTTCATATTTCACCAAACTGGGGTTAGTGTTAGTAGTAAAACACACACAGCAGCAGATGTGGATGTAGCCACATAGAGACAGAAAGGTAAAGCATAATCAGGAAAATAAAGACAGGGAGAAGTCAGTAGAGCTTGTCGCAGAGAGTGGAAAGCATTATGCTGAGCTTCAGTAGGAACTATAATACCCTCTGGAGCCTCACGGCCAAGAAGGGCATACAGTGGAGCAGCAAGTTCAGCAAAATCAGGAATCCACTGGCAACAAAATACTAAAAGTCCTAGAAAGTGGCGTATTAAAGGGACAGTAGCAGGGAAAGGCATAGACATAATAGGACCAATTCTCTGAGCAGTGATAGAGCGTCCAGCTGAGGAAAAGACATCACCAAGAAATATCACTTGTGACAAAGAAAATTGCAACTTAGTCTGATTAACTTTCAATCCCAGATGAGAGATAAGTAGTACAAGAAGTTAAACATAGTATCAGCAACACAAGCATCATAACTAGGAGAGCAAATAAGTAAATCATCTACATACTGTATTAACACAGATTTGTCCAATGCCAAGTCCTGCAAAGCAGCTTTAAGGGCCTGCGAAAAATAAGCAGGACTCTCTGTGTACCCTTGAGAAAGAGTAGTCCAGGTATACTGACGCCCTTCATGCGTAAAAGCCAGTAAATACCTTGACTCCTCCCCTACTGGTATGGAATAGTAGGCGGACTTAAATCTATAACTGAGACGTGGGTGGAGCCACATGGTATACGAGTCCAAATGTCATGAGGATTGGGTACAAGGGGAAAAACTGGTAGAACAATATGATTAATAGCTCTCAAATCTTGCACAAATCTGTAAGACTTACCATTAGCCTTCAACACAGGTAAAATAGGAGTATTGCAAGGAGAAGAAGTGGGTACCAACACACCCTGGGCCAGCAAGTTTTCAATCACTGGCCATATTCCAGCCACTGAAGCAGCAGGCAGTGGGAACTGACGCACATATGGCAAGGGAGTCCTGGACGTACTTCAACTTGACTGGAGAAATGTTGAGATGTCCAATATCATTACCTGGCACAGCCCACAAGGTTGAAGGAAGTGTGTCCAACGGTGGAGCTGTCACAACAGCCGGTGTTACAGATGCAGGCTGTTGAACTTGCAGGGGACACAAGGTACAAGTCAAAGTGCCAGTTTCCCAGCTGATAACAGTCTTGTTTCTGGATAAAAAATCTCATACCAGCAGATTGACAGGCAAAGTAGGGCCAACCAGGAAATCGTTATGATACAATTTCCCTTCCACAAGAAGAGGCACATCAGACAATTTTTGATGCATTATAGTTTTTCCCTCAATTCCTTCACAAGGGACTTTAGGAGCAGTAGACAGTACCTTAAACAAAGGAGGAGGTAACTGATATAGCGCTATGGCCGATGTAGAGGCCCCTGTATCTAACAGGAAGAGCAATTCATACCCCAAGATAGTAGCACGTATCTCTCCCTGTGTATTGGGGCACACAACCAAGCCTAGTCAGTCCTCACTATAGTCCAAGTCAGTATCCGCATAATATTGGGTCATGACTGAAGGCTGGTTAGGGGTAAAAACAGGGTATGGAGCATGTGAATAACTAGCTCCTACAGCATCCTGACGCACATCAGATTGGGGAAGATCACTCCTTGGCATAGTACAGTCTCTTACCATATGCCCTATCCTGCCACACCTAAAACAGGCACGATCTCCTTGCGGCCCCCCATATGGCCATGACCTCTACCCCTATAGGGTACAGTGCCTCTGCCACCTCTTGCTCTGCCTCGCCCTCTGAAATTGGATTCATAACTCGTACTTGGAGATTTAAAAGCTTTTGACGTTGGGCGGTCGAGTTTACCTTTATCAGCATCCTTCTGCTTCTGAATCCGCTTCTCCGCATGCAAAGCCACTTCCAGGATCTCCTGTGCAGACTTAGTAGACCATCCAAGCAAAGCATTTTCAAGTATAATCTTTATTTCCAGTTGCAGTCCATTCACAAAAAATTGAGGCAAATCCTTCCATTTCACCATTCTGAGGAGAAAAATCTCGGAATGCTAGGCAATACCTAGTATGAAACCGAGCAACAGTTTCATCCCTACCTTGCTTCAGGTCTATAGCTTGGACAAATCTTTTACAGGAGTAAATTTCTTTTCAATAGCTTTTAACAAATTATTCCGGTCTTCCCGGAAAGCAGTCATTTGATTATCGTCTGAGGCATTAATAACAGGATCTGCATGGGGCCACTCCCATGCTGCATTATCCTGCAGTTGGGGGTGGGTGCCTGCCTCTCAATTCTATAGGATTTTAAAAAACTGACTTCAATAAAATTTTGCAAATCTACCCAAGAGGGGTCATAAGTAGGTATTAGCTTACGCCAATAATCCACAAACTGACCAGGCTTTTCTCAGGAATCAGGGCAAGATCTAGCCTAGGGAAAGCTCTAAATGGACCCAACAGATCTAATTACTTACTTTGTTCTTTTTCATCTCTAATTTCCTTATTTAAGGTTAAAAATTCCCCTAACTCTAAAGTCAGCTGCTTGCAAGTGTTTCCAGTTAGGGATCAAAGGAGCTTTTGTCCAATGGCCAGTTCCTTTGGCAACTGCAGCCATGGCTTCTGCTACCAACTCCTTTATTTGGACTATGCGGCAAACAGCTCTAGTGTATGCTGCTGTATTTGTACATCTAGGGCTCAAGTGTAGCTACAATGAAACATAGAAACATAGAAATATGATGACAGAAAAAGACCACAGGGCTCATCTAGTCTGTCCTTCCATAACACTACAACGGTCCCCTTTTACCTTTAGAGATACTCTGTGTTTGTCCCATGCTTTTTTGAATTCAGTTACTGTCCTTATCTCTACCACCTCCACTAGGAGACTAGTCCACGGATCCACTACTCTTTCCATAAAGAAATATTTCCGCATATCACTCCTGAATCTATCTCCCTTCACCCTCATCCCATGTCCCTTTGTAGCAGAACTTGCTTTCAAATGAAAGAGGCTCTCTCCCTGAACATTTATGCCACGGAGGTATTTAAACATCTCAATCATATCACTTCTATCCTGCCTTTCCTCTAAGGTGTACATATTTAAGATCCTTCAGTCTGTCCTCATATGCTTTATAATGAGGACCACTAATCATTTTAGTAGCCACCCTCTGCACCGACCTCCATCATGTTCACATCATTGAAGGTGCGGTCTCCAGAATTGCACACTATACTCCAAATGAGGTCGCACCAAAGACTTATACATGACTTCAGTCAATGTATGGCTTTTTCTGCTAAGCGGGCAAGATAATCAGCCAGCTGCTCTTTAGTGGTTATAAACTCAAATTGACTAGCTTCCACTCCTATTAATGCCTCAAGTTCCAAAATTTCCTTTTTTAACTGTTGAGATCTAGTAGTGCGAGGGATAACTACAGGATCGTCAGGGATAGCAGAAAAAGATCACCTGGCTCAATCAAAGAAGTGGCACCTGCCCGAGTACAGGCAGTGGAGAACCAGGAGAAGGACCTAAACTAGGCTCTAAAGTGTGGATATCAAATTTACTAGGGGTAGAAGCACTAGGATATACCACTCAACTGAATGAGCGGTTCCCCCTGTTCTTGGTGGGATGCTGCAGCACTATGCCTAGTTAGTGATACAGCCTAGTTAGTGATACAGCTTTTTAATTTTTCACTGTCAAAACTACCAGTCTTACTGTCATCTTCTGTCTGTTTAGTCAAAACCCATATTTGTTCCTCTATTCTAAATGCTTGATCTTTAAATTTTTCAAACACAGAAGTGGTGGCTTTTAGGGATTTCTCTGCAGCCTTGGCTTGCCACCACCCATATACGACCCATTCATGACTGGTATGAGGTCTTCCGTCAATCCTCAAAGGCCATCTCATACTGTAACCATCTCAATTTGTCCTCCTGGAACGTTCCATCAGCGAAAAATGCAAATTAGGGTTACTGGCAGTCATGAAATGCCATCAGGCCACATAATCAAAGGCACTATCACCAAACCTGCGCTCATTTCATAATTAGGGCGTCCCTTTTCAGCCCTATTTCACGAGTTTTATCGCCCCACTCATCTGAGTTTTCTGTTTAATTTTACTGGCCTTATTGCCCAGTGTAATTACAACATGACAGGACACCTGCCAATCAATATTCACTCACGACAAGAATGCCCATGTCCTTTCTGTTTTTGTTCCTGCTTGAAGGACAGATAATCCGGTCACGGCATAACTGTCGAACCCTCTTATCTCAGGGCCTGCCCTCCTGCAAGTGAACCTGGATTCTTTAGTAATTATCTGAAACCTTCTAACAGGAAGGAAAAGAACAAGAGACACAATTATTTAATTAATTAATTATTCCAGAGCTCTGTTGGGAGGGAGACAGCGAGCCAAAAAGCAGGCCTTCTGTCCTGAACGCCGTCAAAGATTTATCAGCTCAGAGTTCCAGGTTTATTGAGGATTATCAGCTGACACAGTTCATTTTTAATTAACATCTGGTGCTATTCATGTTACAAAAATACAAATATAAAATAGAATCTGCTGATATCTTTGCCAAGCAACATCAAAAAGCAAAGTTACAAGGTTATAACTATATTCACTAGACACAGCAGGTATTGCTATATTTCTTCCATAAAGCACCAAGCTGATTAGTTACTCTTATAATATTTGCTGATTTCTATTATTTATTCAAGCTTTGTTTAATTTCCAGTTATATGTTGACCTAAGATCTGATTCTCTAAAGTCATGCTACCCTAGTTACTAACTGTCAACCAATCATCTGCAAAGATAAAGGGGAAGCAAGGTATGTTACCATTGATTTTTGGAGAAGCTGGCCTGTGACCACTGTTCCCTCTAAGCTGTGCGCGCGCATATGCTTCGCCGAGCGAGTGCACATACTTTACAACAGAGCGCACAAAAATTACGGTTCTGATTCTGATAGAAAATACCGATGTTTTAAAATTTAAAAGTGGTTGTGTATTTACGGTTTTCGCAAGTTCTACAATATTTTCTAGTGCAATCAATGTGGTGTACATACTGTATTCTGATGTGTAGTCAAATTTTAAAGTATATAACTCCGAGTGTCGTTATGTGGCACACACATTTTGATCCTTCCTTCAAAAGCTGCACAGCTGATATTTATGCGCACACAGCCTACAGAAAATTAGAGGAACATTGCCTGTGACCCAATAACTATGTACACAGGTCTGTTAGCAAATTCTCTGTTGCAATTCTAACAGTGCAGAACAATCTAGCAGAGAAAAACTCTTTAATAGTGCAGTTTAGCTTGTGAATTCCAATAAGCATATGTTTCACCTATAGCTAGCTAACTTTACAGTCCTGTTTCGTGATCTTCTGTAGATTCACTGCCAGTTCCTATGTCCAATATTCCATAGGTAGATTCATCGTCACTGGCCACTGATCACTTCCAGGTCCAAATTGCCATAAACAGGATGGTCCATAGTTGTATAAGTTACTTTATTACATGATAATTCATCAAGTTCCCTTATAGTCTCCAATTTAGTTTTGAGACCTGGCTTAAGTTGCCCTTTTCCACAGTTAGTAGGATATACAGTCTCTCCAATCTGCAAAGGTAAAATTCAAGCTTACGATGAGGAATTATTTTACCCTCAATGTCTTCACAGTACACTTCCAGTGTTTGCGCTAGCTGAGCGTGATAAATGTCAGGCAATTCTTGTAAACCCAGTGCTGAAATATTAGCTCCAGTATCAATAATAAACTTCAACTTAGATCCTTCCAACTTAGCCTCTAACTCACCCTGAGGGGTCATATTCAAATTCAACAATAGTCATGCATCCATGTATCTCCTCCAAAAATCTCTGGGCTAGAGTAACATTGATATACGGGAGTGAATTCAGCTTTTACTGGAGGGAAATCAGCTTCTGGACATCAAGATTCTGATTCTGGGGGCAAGTCACGCTGTAAATGTCCAATCTCACCACAAGTATAACAAGCACGCATTCCTTTTGACTGTCCATGTCCTTGATAGGAATTCACATAATCTCCTCTCCCTCGGCTTTACTCCTACCCTGCCCATGGGTGGCTGCATAGAAGCAATCTAAATTGAGCAGTTTAGTCTGTTTTACATCTATCTTGGTTTGCTCTTCTTGCTGTTCCTTGATAAACTTCAATTCACTGTATCGAGCACCTTCCAGAATTGCATCTGCTGTTCTAGCTGGCCAATCTATTATTGAAGTCTCCAAAAATTTCTTTTATTCTGAGATGCAAACCATTTACAAAAATATTAGTGAATCCTGAAGGTGTGTCTTCTGCCTCACCAGAAGAGTCCTTAAAAGCTAGCATACACTAGTGTGAAAATCTGTAACCTTTTCACCCTATCCTGCCTTAAAGATGTTAGTCTCGACCTATCCTTTACAGGCTTACATACTACTTTAATAGACCTAGATACGATTCTGAAGAGCAGAAATGTCTCTCTTCATACAAAGATCTGACTTGTCCAAGCCATGTAGTTTCAATAATGTCATATGTATATGAAAGTTAGACAGTGAAAAGATAGACAGGAAGAAAATCAATGCCTTTGAATGATGGTGCTGATGAAGAATACTGTGTATACAATGGACTGTCTAAAGAATAAACCAGTCAGTATTAGAAGAGATCAAACCTAAGCTTTCTTTAGAAGCTCAGATGAGAAGACTTCTACTTTCATACTTTGGACACATCATGCGAAGAGAGGGATCATTAGAGAAAGACATCATGCTTGGCAAGGTTGAAACGTCAATGCAAAAGAGATCGATCAATACAATAACAGCAACTATGGATGCCACTCTATCAACAATGAGCCGCCTGTCTGAAGACCAAACACAGTTTAAGACAACTATCCAGAGGATCGCCATGAGTCGACACCAACTCAACAGCACTTAACAGGAACAACATTTCTCACTGATCCCATAGTTATCTGAAGGTAGCTGGAAATGGTGAGACTTTGAAATGTGAGATAGTGCCAGAAAGACAACCTGCAGTGGTAATGGGATGGTGCTGCCATAAATGAAAATTGTGTACTTGTGGGTAGAACAAGGATAATTTTCTCTATAGAGACTGATAACTTATTATCAAGAACATTTACAGAAGCATCAGTTCACTGAGTGATAATGCTTATTATAGGAAGATGTTCCGATGTATATGGTACAATTAATCAGTCAACCAATTATCCACCTATTGCTATGAAAGAAAACTCCAAGCAGTAACAAACGAGAAAAAAGCTCCACCATCTTGAAGAGTAGAAAACTTTTATCCAAATCCTTAAGTACCTCAAATCAAGATTGGCTGGCAATCAAGCCAAAGAAAATTTATAGGCTATCGGGCCGGCTCAGTATTAAATCATCATTGGTCCAGAGTAACATTGAAACAACAATACATACGCACACCCATTTAGAGTCAAATACATGAACTCACAGCAAATACCATATAAACCTTCATACAAATATAGGACAAGTTACTGCTCAAGCCATTTTTTATAAATACGCTATAAACAGCCAACTGATGCAATATTGCGTTTCGATGGTAAAAATACTCATCTGCGTCAGGGAAAAGCCAAAAACCACAAACTTCTCTTGCCGGGTCTATTTGGGCACACTTCACCAACTTTCAAACAAGAAATGCTATAAAAAGTGCTTAGCCACTCCCAGAAAAAAATTCAAAACCAAATACTAACCATCATTCAACATCATGCAATCCATTCAGCTGATCCGAAAACACTCCCTTCCATATTTAAAACCACACAAGTTCTAAACAGTCAATCACTAATCTGAATTTTTCAAAACAAAACCAACAAATCATACAGCATGTTCATTCATAAACATATTCATTCAAAAATCACCAATCAACAGCCACTCAAATTACCTTCAGATAAGGAGAGCCAAACTCCAGAGAGCGACCATAGTCAGGAAACACTACCAAACCAAGAAACAAAAGGCTCAGCTGCCCCACAGCTCACCACTCAGCCATCTACCACAATCCACACACGTGGAGCCCCATTCTGGGAAGGAGACGTCTCTGCTGAAGACAGTGTCGTTAAGTCCCGAGTCTGGTCCGCGGGTACAAAAACATACCCAAGGGAGTCAGAATCGGGCCCGAGGACAACCTGGCATGCCCGTTCCACCTGTGGGGACATCCTCCCCACAGGCGCTGTACACATCCACATTCCTGGCCCCTCTTTTCCCGCCACCCAACCCAAGGCTGGCCGTCCGTGGCCTGGATCAGCAGCGGGGACTCCCCCACACCCGACCCCAGCCCCAATTGGCCACAAAATGCTGCTTATATCACCTCTGAGGTGGTATAAGCAGCACATTCCAGCAGGCCCGACAGCACGTACAGACCCTGTACATGCTGCCAGGTGGCCCACCTCCACTCCACTCCACCCCCCCCCCCTCCCTGCTGGCTCTCCCTGTCCTGAAGCACAGGACATATGGGGAGAGCTGGTGGGGGAATAGGATCTAGGCGGATTGCAACCTGTATTTGAAAATGAGGGCCATAGCCATCAAACCTGAGCAATATACACATAAATCAGCTCCTATAAAAGAGAACCATTCTATTTCCTGATTCAAAACCCACTGTGGCAATCGAATGTAAGCAAAACATCCACTCAGCTTCCCTTCTATGTAATACAGACAAACAATTATCCCTTTTCCTGCCATTGAAGCTCACTGACGATATGACCCTTAGTATCCAGTGATCGACCACGGGAGCAGTAGATGCAGAATTTACAAAACGGCTTTTATGATAGTTAAGTCGAAGACGCACCTTATACTTAGTGCGCAGACATATAACAGGGAGCAGGGACAGATGATGTCATATACAAACCCAAGAGGGAATCACAGGTGGTGGCAAATCTACTAGAATATATTCTCCCACCCGGGTCAACCCAGGACAGGCCCACAATTGTAAACTGACATCATGAACATTGACTACACCAGTCATGCCCCAAAGAAGTGGCACCAACTGATTTGGGGACAAAATGAGTAACCATTTCTCCTCTTTTATAAGCCACCATAGGAAAATCTGAAAAAATCAGATGGAGGCTCAAAAACCTCCCAGTGAGATTTCAAAATCATAACAATCAAATGGAAGCAAAGGTTTCTGATTTTTAAGTTTTTCACCGTTAGCCAAAGAAGTGTAGTTGAAGCAGAGGGTAAGGTTTAAACTCAGGCTTTATTCCCTGTCCGGGGTGGATTCATAACAGTGGAACTTAAAGCAGGTCAGACCCTTCGTCTGATAGCACAATTAAAGAAAAATACTTTCAACACAACTTAGCTTTCTTCAGCATTAAACCAGGAAACAAAAAGTAACAGAAAACATACATTTATGGCTTCTGGATAATCCGGCCTGGGGTTGTGATCACCTCATGGGCGACCAAGCAGGTTTCGCGCGGTTTTGTGGTAAGGACATCCTTAAATTTCCCCAACAGCTGCATCAGCTCCCTCTGCTGCTGTGGGGATAGCCCAACACCTAACCTCGGTTCTGGCCTTTCTTTCCAGTCAGAGGTTTGAGGCCCGAGGTCCTCCTCTCTCCTCTCCTCTGCTAAGGCCGTCATGCCCTTAATTTCCCTCTGGCCAGTGGAATTGAATCCGTCCGTCCCCCTGGTGGTAGGTGTCAATGCGGGCACCTCTTCCACGATGGGGAAGCCCACACGTTCACACACTAATTGTGCAATGCGATCACCCTCCTGTACTTTGAAGTCCGTTTCCCAAAATTGAAAATAAGGACTTTGACCAGGCCTCTATAATCGGGGTCTATCACTCCCGCCCCGATGTCTATAAAGTGCTTTACCGCTAAGCCTGACCTTGGGGCTATTCGGCCATAACATCCCTCGGGGACCTGCACTTGTACCCCGGTACTCACTAAAGCTCTCCCACCTTTCGGGACGACTGCTTCCTCCGCGCTGAAGAGATCATATCCAGCTGCTCCAGCGGAAGCTCTTTGTGGACTTTTAGCTCTAGGTGTGGCTCTACAGAATTTTAACAGAAATTTCTGCTTCACTGGAGGTGCTCCAGCAACACGGGTATTGGATGGGGAGCTAGCCTTTTTCACTTTAGCAATAGGGGACTAGGGATTCCCGCTGTTAAGGCTTTTACCCTCGCTCCTGTTGTCTCTGGTTGGGGTGGCATGACCTCATAACCTATTTTATGAAGACCCTCCCCTAACTCTTGGCAAAAGGGGCCCCAATCACGTCCTAACACTATCTGGTGTGGCAATCGTGGAACAATGGCCACCAGTAATGGTTGCGTGACCCCCAACCCTCTGACAGACACCCTGTGTAAAGGATAAGGGGACGATGCACCATGTACGCAACGGATCCGCACCTGGCCCTCTGCTTGACTCGGGGCTGACTGATGGCGCCCCTCAATGGCGTCCCAGAGCCTCCGTGAGATCATGCTCTGGTCAGCCCCCGAGTAAAGCAGCGCCAGTTCCTCTATCCCTTCTACCTGCACAGGAATCAGGAACCCATCTTGTGCTGGCTTTTCTCTCCCAGCCATGAGGATAGTCCGCTCCGTGCAGTCTTTTTGGAAGTGGCCCACTCGCCCGCACACATAACATTTCCCTTTGTGTATAGAAAAAATGTCATCATTAGTATTCTTACCACATACATTAAACATTTTCCCTTTAACATATTTGTCTCTTTTATGCTCTGCCATGCCTGCTGCTTTCCTCAGACCTATTTCTGAGGTGCCCACTATCTGAGCCTCAAAATAGCGTTCAGCTAGACTGGCTGCATTATTGGTATTCTGGCAATTTTGCAAGGTGAGATACTTTTTTACCTCGGTAGGCACAGCCTGGAGAAATTGCTCCAAGATAATTATATCTAACACTGATTCCATTGTCCTCTGCTCAGGGGTTAACCACTTGTAGGCCAAATTCTTTAATCTCTGCTGCAGAGCTTTAGGGGTTTCTTAGGCCCTCATCCTAGCCTCTCTAAACAACCTATGATAGTGCATGTTAGATAGGCCCAACCTATCCTTAACTGCCCTTTTTATCTCCTCGTAGTCAGTAGCAAGGATGGCAGGCATTGCTTTATAAGCAGAGAGAGCTTCCCCGGTGAGAGATACAGCAAAGCGGGTAGCCCACTGCTCTCGTGGCCATTTCAATGCCCCCCCTATTCGTTCAAAGGCATCAATAAAATCATCAATGTTTGTCCTGTGGACTTAACTGTCCCAACGTAAACGCATGACTCGCATTAAGTCCTACCCCTGGAACTACGTAGGGGTTCTCAGTCCCATGTCCTGGTGACTTTTCCAAAAATGCCCTCATGGTCTCCAGAAGTGGCCTCTGCTGCTCCATGATCATTTTTGCTGTTTGCTCTTGCATGTGCCGTGCTAACTCCAGTTGTTTGTCCCACTGGTGTTGCATCCAGCTCATTATATCCTGGGCCTCCATCTTCTTGCTGTGACCCTGCGGAGAAAAGAAGAGAAAGAAAACCACCAAGTGCGGTACTTTTTACACTTCTTCACCCCTTTCCCGCACCACAGAAGTGCCCTCTTTCTTGCCCTTTTATCCACCTACACTAGTGGCCTAGGTATCCGTTACCTTAGGATCTGTGTAGATTCAGGCTTTGGCAAGAAAGGTCCTCAATCAGCGTCTGGCTTGTCCTGTGTGCTTGCTTCTTATGGGTCCTCCGGTACAGCAGTATTTTTTCTTCAAAAGTGTCCCCTTTTTTTTTCCACAGTTAAAAAAAAATCCTCTAGACGACGCCACTCATGTCACCCACTAACGTACCCAGAGGCTAGAAAGGGCTTGGGTTGTTTGATGGGGCAGTATTTTTATGGCTTTAGAGCTCCTATGAAGGCTTTAGCAAGGCCTTCTGGATCCTGTAGTTTTCACCGTTAGCCAAAGAAGTGTAGTTGAAGCAGAGGGTAAGGTTTAAACTCAGGCTTTATTCCCTGTCCGGGGTGGATTCATAACAGTGGAACTTAAAGCAGGTCAGACCCTTCATCTGATAACACAATTAAAGAAAAATACTTTCAATACAACTTAGCTTTCTTCAGCATTAAACCAGGAAACAAAAAAGTAACAGAAAACAGTTCCTTTTACTCACGGAACTCTTGCACCTGTTTCTTCTCATAAACAGTTCTGGCTGCTTTTAACATAGAGATGCTATACAATCAGATAATGTGTACGTGCAGTCCATCTCATTTTCCTCTAAGGATTCTCCAAGAGGTTCAATCTGCATCTCCTCTTCATCTGAGTAAGCTTCTGGCTCCCAACTGCCGTTAAAGTTATAAGGTTCTTGTCGGGGAGTTAAAACACTCTCCTCCCCACTATACTAGTGGCCCGTGGGTAACTACCGTATTTCCTGTAGTTGGGTTCCTGAGAACTACAGAGCTCTTGGTACGTGCATAGAAAGTCAGGGTATTGCAAACCTCTCTTATTAGGGTAAATACGCCTACCTTTAGGCACTGCTGTTTCCTGCTCTCTCGGATAAGCACAGCTCTGCTTTGAAGCCCCTTTTCCACGGTGTTTCTCTGACACATTCAAATGTGCTTCAGGGTAAAAGTTTTCCCCTTCCGCATTTCTGGTGTTAGGTAATTTATATCTTAAAGCCTTGGCTATTGGACTACCCTCTCTGCTTGCCTCACAGCAACGTTCCTGGGGATATTGAGAGGCTGTGTACTGCTGTTCCCAACAGCTTCTCTGAGAATCACCAACCTCCTGTGCTCTGGATAATCCCCTTGGCTCCGTCCTCACAGCTCCACAGACACTGCTCTCAAGCTCAGCAGTTCCTAACGCTTCTCCCGTAGTTCCAACTACAGCCCTTGTAGTTCCTACTACTTCTCTCTCAGTTCCACTTTCTCCTTCAGTTCTCTCTCTACCTCCCGGTCAGTGATTTTGAAGTACGTTCAATTGGTGTTAGCCTGGGCTCCGCCCCCATGCAGGTGCTCTTCATTTTCTAATGAATTCTGTGCTCCCTTTCTGTTCGGGAGGGCGTTCCCTAACACCACGTGGCTTTGTTTTCATCTGTTGCTCATAGCAACCTTCCCCCATGTGTGAACCTGAGCTGTCAGTTTCCCTTACATTTTGCTCACAATCCCCTACTTCCATGGGTTCTGATGGCGCTACCTTATGACACCTGAAAGGTATCAGGTGTGTTCTTCTGCACCTTGCTCCTTCTATCATCTACAGTACTTCCCTGGCTCTGTTATCGTTATTTGGACCCCTTCCTCATCCATTTATCAATTCCACACGACCATTTATGCTGACCAGAATGTGTGTTCTCACAGATCCTGGTGCCCTGAGGATGGATGAAGACTTGTCCTTTCTGCTTTCTTTCCTGCTAGGTCTTGCCATCTAATTTCCATCCACTGTGCATTCCTACAGCACGCTTTGGGCCTCTTCTCCCAACATCCACTGAGGATACCTCCTAGAATGTTAGATCATTAAGGCATAAACATTCATTAATTCTGGATCTAATCCAGGCTCACTGGTTACATAGGTTTCAGTGAGACAAAGAATAACAGATGATTCATATTATCTAGTCCAAACAGGTCCACCTGGCTTCTCTATCACCACCATTTGCCCTCATAAGTATGGAAGAAGAATCACTAGTATCCTTTTCTGATAAAATTAGCACTAACAAGCTGGCAATCCCACTCCTTACATTCATTGAATCATTACTTGTATAACTGCCTCGTCTGGAACTTCTCAACTTTCTCTTGGAGGGCCTTTTACTAAAGGGTGCTACCTGGCCTTGCATGTTCTGACACATGCTAAAGGTGGACTGGGACACACGTTGCCAAGTAGCACAGGGCTATGACAGCACAGGATGATTCCTGTGCAAATTGTGCAACTCGCATGAAGAGGCGTAAGTGGGAAAGTTAGGGACGAAGAGTGGGCATGGCACAGTGAGTGTATGGTGTTAAAACAGTGCTAACTGCATTAGTGCAAGGTCTTCTAACACTATCTCAGTAGGCAGTGTTAGGTGCACCTGCGCTAATGCAGCCCATGCTATGGGACGGGGCTCTGCATTAACTGCCAGGGAATGTTTTCTATGTCCCCGGATGTTAATTCGGGGGTATGGCATGTAACTCACCATGGTTTCAGCACTAATTATGTGTTAGATGCAACACCTTAGTGCCTGTTAGTTAAGGCCCCCTTAATCTATCAATCACTCATCTTTAACTAGAAGAACTCACAGCTACAATTTCTGATAGTCACTCTCTCTGCACCTCTGTTATTACTAGATGATTTTAACATACATGCAAACAATCTTCCTTAGCTTGTAGCAGGACTCATGACCAAAATTTTAAACTGATTTCCATTGCACCTTTCAACATATGAGGCTACTGCATTGACCTAATTTTCTTGTCCAACCAAATGTTAAATATCTCAAACTCCTTAACCAACTTGCCCTTACCCTGGTCTGATCATCACTGTAACACTTTTGAGCTTGATAGAGTCTCCTAAAATGGTCAGGATAAAGAACTTAAGATGCTTTCCAGGAAACTTCATTCACTGAAAATAGAAGCTCCAGAACTATACCTCTTTAACACTTGATTTCCAGAAACTGACTTGCAATACACTTCTTTAGGCAGGCTCTAGACAAGGTTGACTCAATCAAGGAGAACACATTGTCCCTCTGAAGCCCAATCACCCTTGGTACCATCCAGGACTTAGGAAACAAAAATGCTAAAATGCTAAGGCGAGGGACAATAACTCAAAACCAACATCACAACAAATCGTTTAACCTCTAAAAGATAAATATCCTCTTACAAGTCCCTCATGCTGCAGGCAAGAAAGCATGCCTTTTGCATTGCTGCAAACTCAAGGCTACATGCACCATTTAATTTTAAGTTGATTTCTGCATTCACAGAAGCTGACCCTTTAGACATACCCTCCAGTTCCATCTCAATAGAACAGCATGCTGCTTTCTTGTATGTAAGATTGACAAATTGCTCTCTGAATTCAAATCCTATGCTGTTACAAATATTCCTTTGGTATTCAATGATGAAGTTTGTCCAGACCCTCTTCTCAATTATACTGTCCCTCAGCAGTGCTCAAAATACTCTTTATGGTTTTAATCCCGTGTCATTCCTAGAGTTAGACAATCTTTAAAACACCACCAGCAACTCTGCCTCCTTTTCTGACACAGTGTTTGCACATCTCTCACCTTGCTCCCCCTCATCCAGATTATGATAAACAATAGCTTGTCTCAAGGTCTTGTTCTTGACAAATGGAAGGAAACATGAGCCCATCCTCTCCCAATAAAGCTAACCTTGACCCTGAGATTTCATAAAAACTGTAAGCCCATTTCCAACCTTCTGCCCTGGTAAAAATGATTGAAAAGGTTTTTGAAGATCAACTAATTGATTTCATTAGCAAGACCAATGTTCGGGTATTAGACATGGCCACATCACAGAAACTGCTTTGGTTGGAATGTTGCTCATTTATCGATGCATGTTAAAATGTCCTTCTCATCTTTTTTTGGCTTGACTGCTGCATTTGATCCCAGACAGACATAGTGATTGAAGGCATTGCTTTGCAGTAGTTTAATTCCTACCTCTACCTTTCATGCTGTCTCTGATACTAATCTGTGTTCCACCTCCACCCTCAGCAGTGGTGTATACCAAGAATCAATTCTTGCCCTTACCCTTTTTAATAGCTTTGTGGCTCCTTTTACCTCCATTGTTCAGGATATGGGATCATTCAGATATTCTTTCCCATGATCCCCAAGAGGTTACAGCAATTCAATAGCCTTTTAAACTAAACCCACAAAAATCTGAGGCTATTTGATTCTCACAGAACAAATGATCAACTTCTTTCATGAAGTGTTTGTTGATGACTCTCTTCTGAGGGATACAGAGGTGTCCATCTGCCAATCAAATATGATATCCCGGGAGGTATGATGCTGCTAGGTGCCAAAATCAGAGATGAGAGTTTGCCAAGCCTACTGACCATTATTTGATACTTCTCATCCATGTTGGCACACATGATACTGTTAGCGTATCAAGAGTGACTTCATGACTCTGGAAGAGAGGTAAAGCAGACAGGTGCTCAAGTGTTCTCCTCAATTCCCTCTGTCAAAGGCCAAGGCATCCTGGAGATGACTGAATGGCTGCATGGATGGTCATTGAGAGCGTTGTGGCTTCTTGGCCCATGGGATGATTTTCCAAGAGCTGCTGAGCATCGTGCATAGTATCAAGACTTGCCCCCTACCCGTTCCCCTAGTATCAGGCTATCCATCCAATTCAGTAGCCATAGATCACGGAAACTACTGAGTAATGTAACTGTGAGGCTTAACCCTGGAATTACCGAGATTTTTTGCACACACTGAATACCGTTGGGGTCGTAAATGACCCCACAACGAAATTGTTAACCATGAAAAATTTAAACTAAATAGACAAAATATTATTCCGAATTAATTATTTATTATATGAAGGTTAAATGTTTTGAAATTTAATGCTTTATCATAAAATTACATGAAGAGTTGCCATGAAAGCAGTTTTTGCATGCACTTGATGAACACAGTAAAGTACTACCGTCATTTGCATGAGACACAGACAATTTCTGAATGTTCTTTGCAAACATTGCGCTTGCAGGAGGTGCAAACTAAGTTGCTTTTCTTGTCTTTTTCTCTGGAACAGCAGTGACACCTTGCCCTTTTCTTTGGGATCCCGACATTGCAAACAGCATCAGTGGCTTCTTCAGTGCTGAAAGACGTCTCGCTGCAATTACTCTGAAGCAGCTGCTTTCCTAATTCCAAGAGGAATAGACGACATCTGTGCTTTGACTTGGACTACCATTCTGGATTTAGTGACATCCAAACAATGAGGGCGTTCAAAGCACTGATGTCCAACATGTTGTAGAAGATTGTCACTGGCCAGCGTCTTGTCATTCGTTTTGTGGTATACGTACGCAACATTTGATCTGCCATATCTACTCCACCTTTACTAGAATTATAGTCCAAGATCATGCGTGTTTTTTTGTCTGGACGTGTGTTATCTACTACTTCTTGATCATGCAAAGTGCTCAGAAGAACAACCACTTTTCCTTTCTTCAGGCAATAGGAAAACAGAGTGGCGTCATAGCGAAAGGCAAACAGTGACGTGAATACCTCTCGGCCCTTTGCTGTTACAAATTCTGGAGGAAATTCTTTTCTGTTCTTTCGAATTGTCCCCAAAAGTGTCATTTGTTTTTCTAGCAATTTCCGTGACAGGGATAAACTGCAGAAGAAATTGTCAACAGTAATATTTCTGCCAGATTGCGTCAATCCTTCAGTGAGTTGCAGCACAACCCTTTCACCCTGATTCTGTTCCCTGTTTTGTCCGAGTTCCCTTCCTGTATATACTTGAAGACACAGAACATATGACGTTGCACTGTCACACAACATCCATAGCTTTATGCCATATTTCCCAGGTTTGCTGGGAATATATTGTCTGAATGGAACACGGCCACGAAATGTAAGCAGTTGCTCATCCATGATAACATTTTCACCAGGAACAAAGGCGACACTTAAGAGTTGCTTCCCAGGTATCAAAAACATGTCTGATTGGAGCAAGCTTATCCATGCCTCATTGTTCACATCTGTTGGTTGCATCATCAATTCTGAGAGCACAAGAAATTTGCTGAAAATGGTTACGGGCCATATTTTTGCCGAAAACAGAACGACCATCTTCAAGGTTCCACAACTGAACTATGGATTCATTTCGTGACTTGTACACGCCTGAGAGGATCAGAAGTCCAAGAAAACGTTGAAATTCTCCATCTGTCAAATCTTTCCAGGTGTCGTCATAAATGTGTCTTCCTTGTTTGCTTGTCCACATCATGATTTCATTCAATAAGTTCTTCCTCATGAACAAGTGGAATGCTGCAAGAGGGCCATCAATATTTCGTACAGCATACCTTGAAGGACCTTGTTGTACGGGCATGACATTAGCTCTGGCGTATCTTCCAGCAGATTGCTTTATAGGTTTCCTGTTCCATGATGTGGCATCCTTAGATACATAGGCTTTAATGGCAACATTTGCGCTTATAGTTGATGACCTCTTAGCTCCTGCAACCACAACTAAGATTCCTCACAGATGATACTGACACCGAGGACTCCTGCCTTCTTCCCTATCCAGCACAGCCTCGAATTTTGCCTCGACCTGTAACTTGACTCTTTGCTGCAGGCGATGTTACCGGCTCAATATCAGTCTCACATTCACTTGGCGACCAACTGCTGTCGCCATCTGAATCATGACTGTCATCATCAGATTTATCGCCTGAACTTGGCTGATATGCTTCTTCGCTTGCTGAATATGCTGCATCATCAAACGACTCAGAGCTGTCACTGTCAGCATCTCGTTGCAATATTTCTCTTACTTGGGCAGCTGAAAACTTTCGTTTTGACATCATAAACAATAACCTAAAATAAATAAAGATAAAGTTGAATAAAACGCAAAGCAGTTTTACTATAGGTGTACAATAATCGTGATGAATGAGCTGAAAGCCTTTAGATTTCATTGGAAATAATGAGAGAATGTATGATATCAATTACAGAAAATGTGTCATTTTCATAAAATAAGAGTACAAAAAATAAATGATACATAATTAATGATAAATACCTTTGTCAGATCAAAAAATTCACAAAACTGCAAATTGTATCATGATCCAAACCGGACGTAAGCAACTGGGGTCAAAAATGACCCCACTGGTACTCTGTGCTGCAATTCATCACTAGCGTCACCTAGGGGATGAAAATTATTCCTCTCATGGCGCAATATAAAGAGAATATTGACATGTGAAAAGTCATAAAAAGATTGCATTCTTGAACAACTAGTTTCCGAGATATGTGTTGTGAAACTTGCAGTGGGGTCACTTTTGACCCCATCGGTACTCCCAGGGTTAATCAGTGCAAGAATTAGTGGCACCCTAGGTGAGCCCTCCATTCCACCGCCCCCCCTCACCACTGTTGCCACTGCTGCCCCTTTCCACAAACCAGAAGTCTACATCGGGAGGGGGGGGAGGGTGGAAGCGACAGCTTATACAAGTCAGGAACCGCAATGCAGCCAGGTGAGTTTAGGGTAAGTGCTGTTTCTCCAGGACCAAGCAAGAAGTCAGTCCTCACATATGGGTGACATCGGCGCCGACGGAGCCCTCATGCGGAGCATTTCCCCAGCTTTCAAGGAAAGCTTTTGGGAATGCAGCGCGCATGGGCAGTCCGCTTCCCGCCCAAGGGTGCCATCTTGCCCAGTCTTTCTTTTTCCATGGAGCCCAATGGACTTGTGTTCGTTTCACCCGGGAAAAGTAGGTTTTTTTCGGCTATTTTGGCTTTTTCTGATCCAGTTCAACGCCGGTTCCCCTTCCTGCCTGGGTTTGGTACACCGGTATCGAGTCCGGAATTTTGATTTTCGTTTTTTGTCCTTCATGACTAGCGTCGCACCTTTTTTGCGTTTTCACTGGCAGCCTGGTCTTTTGACCTTGCAGGGGCCCTTTTTCCCCGATGGCTGCCAGCGGGTTCAAAAATTGTGATCGGTGCAAGAAATGTATGTCTCTCACTGACACACATGACTGCTGCCTTGGGCCCGACCAGCGGGAATTTGACTCCCACAGCATAGCCTCTTCTCCGCTGCTGGCTCCACTCAGCACAGGAGGTCGGCTGACCCTGTACACCTAAAGGTGGCCAGCCATCACAGGGGATACCTGGGTACTCAGCATAGTCCAAAAGGGCTACATGCTCCACTTCCACCAGCTACCCCCCTCCTATTTTCCAGGGGAGCCTCCAAGACTCCCTCTACACAGAAACCTCCTCCTTCAGGAGTTGGCAAGTCTTCTAAAGGAACAGGCAGTGGAACCGGTGCCTCACCACCTGGAAGGGCAAGGCTTCTACTCCAGGTACTTCCTGGTGCCAAAAAGGACAGGAGGCCTCTGGCCTATCCTAGACTTGCGAAACCTAAGCAAGTTTCTGGAGAGGGGAAAGTTCAAGATGCTTACACTTGGGATACTGCTGCCCTACCTCCAGCAGGGAGACTGGCTATGCTCCTTAGACCTAAAGGATGCTTATACTCACATCCTCATTCATCCAGACCACAGACAATATCTCAGGTTTGTGGTGGGAGGAAACCATTTTCAGTACAGGGTACTTCCCTTTGGCCTAACCTCTGCCCCCAGGGTTTTCACCAAATGCCTGGCGGTGGTGGAGGCCTATCTCAGGAATCGGGGAATTTTTGTCTTCCCATACCTGGACGACTGGCTCATCAGGAGCCAGTCTCTCCAAGAGGCCAGACAAGCCACTCTTCGCACTGTCTCTCTTCTTCAGCATCTGGGCTTTGTCATAAACTATGCAAAGTCCACTTTGCTCCCCTCTCAGAACCTAGAGTTTATAGGGGCAAGATTAGACACCCTGCAGGCAAGAGATTACTTGCCCGAGGACAGGGCCCGCAGACTGATGGACTTGGCAAACCAGTCCCAAAGCAATTCTCAGGTCTCCGCCATGCACTTCCTGCAGCTCCTGGGCCACATGGCATCCACGGTACATGTGACTCTGAATGCCAGTCTGCACATGCGGGCTGCTCAGTGGTGACTCAGAGCTCAGTGAGTGCAGGCCACAGGCAACCTCCTAGACAGAGTAAAGGTGTCCAAACCACTTTTGGACTCCTTACAGTGGTGGCTACATCTCCCAAACCTTCTCAGGGGGATACCTTTTCAGGCTCCAGCACATGCAATGGTGCTGACGACCGATGCTTCCTTAAAGAGCTGGGGTGCACATTGCCAGGGCACATGCACTCAAGGCCTCTGGTCTCCTCGGGAGACCACACAGCGAATCAATCTTTTGGAGCTGCGAGCAATCCACTTAGCTCTACAGACTTTTTCTCATGCCCTCTCTCACCAGTTGTCTTAGTTCAGACGGACAATCAGGTGGCAATGTTCTATGTGAACAAGCAAGGGGGCACGGGGTCCAGGCTCCTATGTTAGGAGGCGCAGGCCCTTTGCTCCTTTGCAGTCAAACAAGGCATGTTTCTCAAAGCAGTTTACCTTCCTGGTCAGGAGAATTTCCTAGCAGACAAGCTAAGCAGGATTCTCCAGCCTCACGAATGGCAGTTGAATCCATGGGTGATCCAGCAGATCTTCCTCCGCTGGGGACTTCCGTACATTGATCTCTTTGCCAGTCCACAAAACCGTCAGCTGCCCAGGTTTTGCTCCAGACAGCCGCATCCTCTGAGAATGGCAGCAGATGCTTTTCTGATCTCTTGGTCTACGGGCCTCCTGTATATGTTTCCTCCCACGCCCCTGGTGGCCTGAACTCTGTTCAAGATTCTCCGGGACAAGGCCTCGGTGATTTTGGTAGCCCCCAGATGGCCAAGGCAACCGTGATTTCCACTTCTGCTACAGCTGGCGGTGGAAACTCCATTCCCTCTGGGGTTGCAACACGATCTCCTGTCTCAAGATCAGGGTTCCCTTCTGCACCCCAATCTCAGGTCCCTCAATCTGATGGCCTGGCTGCTGAAAGGATAGTGCTAGCTCCCTTGCTTCTACCTAAGGAGGTTGAAGAGGTGGTTTTGGCCTCTTGGAAGCAGTCCACTAGGAAGCCCTATGCCCTCAAGTGGCGTAGGTTCACAATATGGTGTGCTCAGTGCAATGAAGATCCTTTCTCTTGCCTTGTGCCAGTAGTACTGCAGTATCTACTTCACCTGTCAGACCTAGGCCTTAAGTCTAACTCTGTTCGGGTCAACCTCAGTGCTTTATCAGCGCACCACTCCCAGGTGGAGGGACAGTCTCTATCGGTTCATCCCTTGGTGTCCCGCTTTCTCAGAGGTCTGCTTCTTCTCAAGCCTCCGGTTCGTCCACCGGCGACTGAGTGGGATTTGAACGTGGTCTTGCAGCAACTTACTTGCCCACCATTTGAGCCGATGGCTACTTGCCATTTGCGCTTACTTTCTTGGAAAGCACTTTTCCTGGTAGCTCTTACCTCGGCCAGACGTGTGAGTGAACTACAAGCTCTGGTTTCTGATAGACCTACACACGGTTCTCTAGGAACAGGGTGGTCCTATGGACCCATCCAAAGTTCCTTCCAAAAGTGGTCATCTCTTTCCATCTCGACCAGGAGGTGGTTCTTCCAACCTTCTTTCCCAGGCTGCATACCAGCCGGGCTGAAACAGTCTTGCATACCCTGGACTGTAAGAGCGCGTTGTTTTTTTACATAGAACGTATGTGGGGGCATCGAAGGGCTACTCAGCTCTTCGTCTCCTTTGACCCTAATAAGATGGGGTTACCTGTCTCCAAGCGTACGTTGTCCACTGGGGTAGCAGATTGTATCGCCTGGGCGTACAAGGCAGCTGACCTCCCCTTGCAGGGTCAAGTCATGGCCCACCGTGTCAGGGTGAAAGCTGCGTCAGTAGCTCATCTCTGTTCCATTGGCAGGCATCTGCCGGGCCACAACTTGGTCTTCAAGCCAGACTTTTGCAGCCCATTACTGCCTTGAGAGAGAGTCCTGAAGGGACAGTGCTTTCGGACAGGTGGTACTTCGTAATCTCTTTGAGGTTTAGGCATTTCCTACCCTCCGGCCCTTGTGTTGGGATACCGTAAGGGGGCATTCTCAGAGGATATTCTTATCACGAATGCTGAGGCTCTTGAGAGGGAGCCATTTTTTCATCTTAGCCGGTAGCCTAGAGCTGGGGAGTCTCAAATGTGAGGACTGACTTCCTGCTTGGTCCTGGAGAAAGAATAGTTACTCACCTGATGTTCTACAGGAGCAGCAGGAATCAGTCCTCACAACCCTCCCTCCTCCCCTGGAGTTGCAGCCATATACTTCATTTTGATTTTTTTGCTGTCTTTTAGCTATGTCATCAGACTGAGCAAGATGGTGCCCTTCCTTGGGTGGGAAGGGGACCACGCATGTGCGCTGCATTCCCAAAGGCTTTCCTTGAAAGCTGGGGAAATGCTCCGCATGAGGGCTCTGTCGGCGCCGACTTCACCCATATGTGAGGACTGATTCCTACTGCTCCTGGAGAACACCTGTTACAAGTGAGTAACTGCTCTGTCACAGTTTCAAACCTATTGCTGCCGCTGCAGGCCCCAGAGAGAAGCAGCAATGGTAGTAGTGGGGCACCCTTGGGCTGTCAATGTTCTAGGCAACTATCTAGTTTGCCTAATGGTAGTGCCAAAGGAAAGCAAACTCTCAACGAAACGGCGGGTCTGCGAAATGGAGATCTTCGTAGGGTGATGACGAATAAAACAGATTTCCTGGGAGAAGCTTTTAAAGCTATGTATAAGCAGCGGTTATAGCCTTGTTTGAAGGATTACTGATTTATTTAAGTTTCAGTCTGTTTCATTACAGATAAATGCTGGGCATTGAGCGTGCACTATAGCGTGGGCTAAAGCGAATCTGCTGCAGATGTAGTGCTGGCCGTTGTGAGGGTGCTACAGCAAATCTGCGGTGTTGTGTGGTTACACGTTGATTGGGAAAGGAGCTATTGGCTATAATTGTATATAAAAGGCTACTAGTTATTTATTTGTATGGTAAGGTTAATTACTAAAAAGTAGTGTGAGTTATGTAGAAAAGAGATGTTTTTTAGAACGATGATGGCAGATGGTAGCAATGCCTCTTTAGGCAAATGTTAGCTGCCGTATAGGGGGAAAAGTAATTCCACTGAGGTCTTTTTTCCTCTAATTGTATTTGGTTTTCTCTTAGAAGTTTAAAATTTAATTACAGTATGAATGAAGATTTGTTGCTGAAGTTTTTAAAATAGATTTTGTGAATACTTCAGTTGGTGTTTTTTTTGGTATAGTAGTGCCAGCCCTTGGCCTGACATTACTTTCAAAGAGGTCCCTGGCTGAGAATGGGGAAAATGTTGACTGTTCTAATAATTTTAGGATTACTCCACAAACATGACTAGTATGGGAGAGTGGCAAGAAGGAAGGCACTGCTGAAGAAAAGTATTTGGGGGATACTGCATGCATGTCAGTGAAGGTTTAGTGTTCTGGGGAGACCAAGGTGGTCTCAATACAAAGCAATATGTGTGGTGTAAAACTAAATAGCACATTACTTTGCTAATACATCCCTACAATAAGGGATGGTTATGACATCGTTATGTAGTGGCATCAGTGCCCTTAAAGCCTGTGAAGATCAATGGAAAGATGGATGGTGCAAAGTACAGGCAGATCCTGCATGAAAACCTGGTCCAGTCTGTCATAGACCTGCGATTCACCTTTCAGCAGGATAATGATACTAAGCACAAAGCAAAAGAACAATGGAGTGGCTTAGCAAGAAGAAAGTGAATGTCTGAGTGGCCCAGTCAGAGCCCAGACCTGAATCCACTAGAAAGTCCGTGGGAAGACTTGAAGACTGCAGTTCACAGATGATCCCCAGCCAACTTGAAAGAGGCTGAGAATTCTGCCAAGAAGAATGGGCAAAATCTGCATTATCCTGCTACGCAAAGTTGGAAGACATTCAACCTAAATGACTCAAAAGAGTCTTCCACCAAGTATTGTCAATGGTTGTGAGGACTTATGGAGTCAAAACTTTAATTTCTTATTTTTGATTACTTTTTCAATATTTATGTGATTGTTCTTTCACACAAAGTGTAGATAGGGTATACTATATAGATCAGTGAAACAAACTCCTATTGTAATGCGTTCTGAATTGTATATTTTAAACAGTTGAATGGGGAATGTACAAGTATGAAGACTTTTACAAGGCACTGTAACTGCATCCCCGCTCTCACTTTCTCATTGCCTGTTTATTTCTTTCACAGTTTCTACTCTCTCACTGCCCTTATTCTCTCACTGTTTCACTCTGATGAGATGGTAGAGGGAAAGGGAAATGATTTTCCTAGGAATCTCTCTGTCTCTCTCGCTATGTGTGGAACTAAAGGCTTCTTTTTGAGGAGGCATCAAGATAGGCTGGTGTATAAGTGTAGTGGTGTCAGAAGTGTGCTTTCAAATGTACTTTGAAATACTAGGCCTGTGGCCTAGCTGGAATGTCTTTGGTCTGGTAATCTACTACATTTCTTGGTTCCATGACCGGGAAACGAAGACTATTTTGTCTTGGAGTGGTGAACCGTTCATCTAGTGGGCTCCAGGAGTCCTGAGAGGTCTCAAGGCGCCACCGGACTGTTTCCGGATGGGACTTCACGACAGTCCTGGAGCCCGTGGGACTGATCAGACTCACTCACGAACCTAGAAGGGGCCTGGAAAACAAACCTGTCCTTTTCACTGGATCCGGTAAGTCTGAATTTGGTAATTCTCTGTATCTGGTATTGTTATCTGATAATTATCTGTATCTGGTATTGTTATCTGTAATTGAAAGGAGCCTGGTCAACTCCTGGGACTGGTCCTAGTATGTTAGATGCTGACTGAACCCACTGGTTTCCCTTCCGGTATACTGTATGATTATTCTGGTTTTTTTGTATGAAAAAATGGAACAAACAAAAAAAAAGACTCCGGAGTTACAGCACAGCTCAGAGACAGAGAGCAGTTATTTACAGCACAGCTAAGAGAGATAGAGAACAGTTATTTCTAGCAAGGAGAGAGAAATGGAGGAAAAAACGAATAGGGGTGGGATATAAGGCGTGTATCCTTTTCACACAGACAGAACAAGAAAGTTTCAAGGGGCGTATTCTTTCTACACAGAGAAAGTTTTAACCCTCTCTGCACTCTCAGCTCTGCCTGGATTTCTACTTCAATTGTTTCTGTTATAATTACTCTGCTGATTTCTATGGGATTTGGGAGGGAGGAACCTGAATGAGTGAGAGAGAGACAGTGTTTGTTTTACAGTTGCTGGAGTGTGAGAGAGAGACAGTGTATGTTTTACAGTTGCTGGAGTGTGACAGAGAGACATTGTTTGTACTGCAGCTGCAGGAGAGTTAGAGAGAGAGAGACAGGTTTTGAACAGCATTTTTGAACAGCAAGGGAGGGGATGTATTTATACTGAGCCTTCTGCAGTGTCTCCTTAAGAACTTTAAGAAGGGTTTCTCTGGTGACTATGGAATTGTAATGACCCCAGGTCGAATGGAAGTTTTATGTGAACAGAATGCCCCCCCCCCTCCTGTCTTTAACCTGGCCTCCCTGAGGGATCTCTAGATTTAGACCTGATACTAGATGTGCACACAGTTGTCCAGCAAAGTCATCCGGACCAGTTTCCCTATATTGATTCCTGGTTAGAAGTGTGTACTTATTTATTATTTATTTATTTATTTACATTCTCTTATATACCGCGCTATTCTGCATCAGTGCGGTTTACATTGAACAAACTGAAATTACATTGAACAGGGCATTATAACTTGGAGATAACTATTTTACAGGGAACATGGGCTATGGAGGGTTAAGTGGCTTGCCCAAGACCACAAGGAGCACCTGTGGGACTAGAAACCCCAGTCCTTCCGGCCCAAGGTTGCTGTCCTCTAGTGGGATTTGAACCCCCGACCTTCCGGCCTGAAGTACCTTGCCCCAACCACTAGGCCACTCCTCCACTCCACTACTAAGAGACCGCACTAGTTAATCAGATTTCACGAGGATCAGTATTCTTTTGTCCCGGCCTATAAGTGACCATTCCCCTGCCCATAGGGGACAATCACAGCCACCCATTTATCATGATCCTGACCCCCCCCGAACCCCTTGAGCGCCCACGTACCTACTTGTACCCATGCCTTCCCTCGACCCCACCCCTTCTTGGCTTACCAGTCTCACCCAGCCCTCAATCTCAGAGTCTTCACGTCCAACTGCCTCCACCTATGCCAGTAGACAGCTCCACCCCTATTTCGTCAGCCTATTACCAGTCTTAGCCCACCCTCTCGATCAGTCCATTTCCAGTTCTAACCTCCATCAGCCCATTTCCAGTTCTATCTCTCCCGATAGCCCATTACCAGTCCTGGCCCCCCTCCCAATCAGCCCATTTCCAGTTCTAACCCCCCCCCATTAGCCCATTTCCAGTCCTAGCCCTCCCCCTTTCAACCCATTACAGTGCTATCCCCTCCCCCCAGGGCAGCCCAGCCCAGCCTGACCTTCAAAGGGAAATTTAAGGAAAAAAAAAAGATCAGAGGAGCTGGAGCCGCTGCTGCTGCTGCCGCCGCGGGCGCATGATGTGCCCTGTGGCCCCCCACCTCCTCGGCAGAGTCCTCCTTCAGCGCCCGCTGCTTTTCAGAGCCACGAAGGGAGAGTTTCCTTTTCTCGCGGCTCTGTTAGTTAAGCCCACTGGCGCTGATGGAGAAACAGGCATTTCCTGTGGCCTAGATAAAGATGGCACATGATTCCCTAGCACCGATAATCCTAAAAATCGTCAACTTATCCTTAACTCAAGGACACGTGCCAAAATCTCTTAAACAGGCAACCATACACCCTATACTAAAATCTAACAACCTTGACAGACTGCAGCCAAGCTCATACAGGCCAATATCAAGCCTACCATATCTAACAAAGATAATAGAAAAAGCAGTACAAAACAGACTACAGGACCTCTTAGTTTCAAATTACCCTCTTGAGCCACAATATGGTTTCAGAACACATCATGGAGTTGAAACTCTCCTCATAGCCCTATTTCATACACTCATCAAAAGTACTGAAAAACCCAAAAAGGCTGTCATAATGATTTTTCTAGGTACTGTCAGCTTTTGATTCCATTAACCATAATATGCTCCTAGCAAGACTTCAACAAATTGGAATCTGCGGAATAGCCCTAACCTGGTTCACCTCATACCTAAAGGACCGCACCCAAAAGGTAAAAATCAATCAAACTTCATCACTTCCCTTTAGCCAAAGCCAAGGAATCCCCCAGGGGTCAGCACTATCTGCCCTCTTATTTAACATATATCTGCAACTGATATGAAAAATCTTTCAAAAACACAAAGTTCCTTTTCATATTGACGCGGATGATATTATGATGTACCTTCCAATCAGTACCTTAAAACCAAACCTAGAACAAATCACAGCATGTTATCGAGAGGTCTCACAGTGGCTTACAACAAATAATCTAAAAATAAGCATCAATAAAACAGAAGCCATATTCATAACCAGGGACAAAGATTTCTCACCACCCCCTCAAATACACCTTGGAGAACAACAATCACAGTAAAAGATGAGATAAAATACCTGGGAATTGCCATTGATAAAGCCCTCAACCTCACAACACACATAAACAACTCCACTATTGCCATATATAATTTTTTTTTTAAATGATTCAACGACTAAGACCATTCCTTGAACCATCCGACTTTAGAACAGTCATTCAAGCAATGGTCAATGGTTAATACTTATATAGACTATTGTAATAGCATTTTACATGGTCTACCAAAGCAAACTCTAGTGCACCTCCAGCTTGCACAAAATACAGATCATATTGCATCAATTTTACAAAGCCTTCACTGGCTCCTGAATCAGTTGAAGTAAATTCAAGAATCTGGTGATTATATTTAAACTGTTGAATGATATAGCTCCATCACACATCACCACACTAATATCCAGAACCCCAGATATCAGACAGAGAAGGAGGAGTTCACAAAACTTGCTATGCATTCCACCTGACTTTCCAAAGACAAGCAAAACATCAAACAAAAGAGCATTCTCCCATTACGCCCCAACTCTTTATAACTCCCTACCTCCAACGTTAAGAGAAATAAAAGGTCTTACCAACTTCAGAAAAAGATTAAAGAACACTATGGTCAGCCCCAACCAGAATCTCTTACTGCCTAACATAAGATCTTTATACCTCACTATATCCTTTACTGCCTTTAATCATTCCTGTGAATCTAAGCAGCCATCCATCTGCCTCTGTCAATTAACCAGCATCACCTACAGACATAAAATTGAATTTGTATGCTGCTCATATCAGCTAAATATAAATAGTTACTACTGTTATTGTACATAGTTAAATGTTTGAGGTAATGTTCAAGTTCTGTTTATTGTAAACCACCTTGATTGCCAGATAAGGCGGTATATAAGAATGTGAAATAAATTAATAAAATAAATATACACCAAAAAAACATGTCTGCGCAACTTAGACATAGTAATTTCTGAGAAAAACCAAAACAAAATATGACCTGGGCAAGATTAATGGCACCCTTCACTAATATTTGGTTGCACAACCCTTGACAGTGATGATAGACTTCCAATGTTTATTGTAGACATCTATAAGTTTCATACATATGTCTGCTGGTAGTTTCTCCCACTCTTCAACTGCAATTTGTTCCAGCTCATGAATATTCCAGGATTCCTTTTACCAATAGTAGATTTCCACTCTTTCCAAAGGTTCTCAATTAGATTGAGATCAGGACATTGCTGGCCAGTTTAAAACAGGACATTTGTTCCTTTTTATCCATTTCCTTGTATTTTTCGAAGTATTTTTTGGGTCATTGTCCTGCTGGAGAACCCATGACCTTCGAACCAGAACTAGCTTTCTGACACTAGTTAGCACATTTCGCTCCAAAATACCTTATTAGTCCTCTAACATCATGATTCCTTTACTACATTCCAGACCTTCAGTTCCTGAGGCAGCAAAATAGCCCTACAACATTATGGAACCTCCACCATATTTAACTGTAGGAAGGGTGTTTTCTTCCTTATAAGCTTCATTTCTTCGCTTGTAAATGTATTGCTGGTCTGCATTGCCAAAAAGCTCAAGTTTGGGTTCATCTGTCCACAGAACATTTTCCCATTAGGACTGTAGTTTCTCAAGGTGGGTTTGAGCAAAGATCAGGCGTGTCTTTTTATGTTTGTCTTTGAGCAGTGGGGTCCTACTTGGCCTTCCCCCATGAAGCCCTTCTTTGTTTAGTGTGCAACATATGGTGTAGGTTGAAACCACCAGACTGCTCCAGGTCAGCCTTGAGCTCTTTGGATGTTGTACGTGATGTTCTTCCAACAGTTCACACTAACCTTCAAAGACTTCTTGGATTAATTTTTCTCTTCCCCCAAGTCCTGGGAGGTTCTGCACAGTTCTGTGAGCAGAAAACTTCTTAATCACAATGTGAACTGTAGACACAGGAATCCCAAAGTCTTTGGAGATGGCCTTATACCCTTTGAAGTTTGATAATGGTTTTTCTGACGGTCTCGAGCTGCTCTCTTGTCTTCACCATTATGAAAAAGGAACAGGGAGTGAATATGGCTATTTTAAATATTAGAGCCATCCTTCATTGGTTGATTCAAGTCATGTGAGTACTGCCAATTGCAATGGGAATGTTTCTTCTGTTCAAACTGATTTGAATTGTTTATAATGGTGCCAATAATCATATCCGAGCAATGTCCCAGTTCTTATACTATTTCCTATTTTAATTAGTCTTATTTTATTTGATACTTTTGTGTGTCAAATATGTGTGCATATATAGTCCAAAGCCATTTCACTGGCCACTTTTTTCAGGAGATATTGGACATTAAGAGGTTGAACTGCAAGGGTGCCAATAATGTTGTTCATGATTATGTTATAAATTGTAAAATTGTAAATAGTTACCCCTGTTATCCAAGTTGTTTATGCCTGTTCAACTGTAAACACAAAGTACCATCGGAAATGTGTAAATTCTTTGTTCACTGTAAACCGCGCTGATGCTGAATAGTGCGGTATAGAAGAGACTATAAATAAATAAATAAATAAACCGTATCTTTGTAAAAGAGGTTAAAAACAGACATCTTCATCTCCAAATGTAGGTGCCGTTTTATAAAATTATTTTCAAGAGTAAAATATAAAGGTAACATACATGTGAGGATTTCAAACTGAAATTCCCACAAGTGTTTTAGGGGTGCTGCCCTCCTTCCCCCAACAAAAACTACATGTGAGATCTTCAGTATGTATATTTTATCTCGCATACAGGGGGAAACAATTTTCAGAACGTATTTTTCCATGAATAAATGCCATTTATCATTGGAAAAGCTTCTGAAGTACACCCCAAAATGCAAATTTTCAATAGGCTTTGCAGGTTTATGATTATTTTAGTACTCACTAACATAAACATGAAGGCAGAAAAAGACCACATGGCCTATCTAATCTGCCCTTCCATATCAACCACTACAACAGTCCCCTTTTTTTCTTTAGAGATTCTCTATATTTGTCCCATGCTTTTTTGAATTCAGATACTATCCTCATCTCTACCACCTCCACTGGGATACTATTCCACGCATCTACCACTTATATTATTCATATTACTGCTGAGTCTATCTCCTATTACTCTCATCTTCTGTCCCCTTGTAGAAGAGCTGGCTTTCCATCGAAAGAGGCTCTCCTCCTGTGCATTTATGCCACAGAGGTATTTAAATGTCTCAATCATATCACCTCGATCCTGCCTTTCCTCTAAAGTATACATATTAAGATCCTTAAGTCTGTCCTCATATGCATTTTAATGAAGACCACTAACCATTTTAGTAGCCACCCTCTGCACCAACTCCAACCTGTTTTAATCCCTTTGAAGGTGTGGCCTCCAGAATTGCACACAATACTCCAAATGAGGTTGCACCAAGGACTTAGACCAAAGACACTATCATAGCAAAGCATCCTTCTAGCTTTCACTGTCACCTTTTCTACTTGTTCAGCTGTTTTAAGATCATCAGATGCAATCATGCCTAGGTCCCGCTCTTCTTTTGTGGCCAGAAGTACTTCACCCCCTATACTGTATCGCTCCCTTGGATTGCTGCAGCCCAAATGCATGACTTATTCTTTTGACTTTGGGAAATGCTTATCTCTCATATCTTTGTAGTTTACACAGTAAAAGAGAATCACTTTGAGTGGTATAATAGAAGTTATCCAAGGCCTCAAGTTTTTGGGGACATCAATTAGCAGACTAAGCAGCCATCCTACAGACAGAAATCACCATAATGTAAGTGCGTATTCACTCTCCTTTATATTTAGAGTCTGATTCATTTAGACAGTTATACTATCAGATCTGAACCTAAGAATAAGGCCAGACAATTCAATACAAGTCTTATAAGCCCAAAGAGGCTAATTCTGTTCATGTGTTTATTCATTTGTGCTTTTTAGTGAAATGCCAAAACTTTCCATGTAATAGATTTGCAATGTTCACTTATTTATTGATCATAATGAAAGGAGCGTCTAAACTAGAAACCTAGAGATGATGCTTCATTACACTGAGCAGCTGCAGCACTTACTTATTTGCTATTTTAATTTAAGGCTATTAACTCAAATAACCTCTCAAAATAGCAGCACAATATTTAAAAAATATACATAAAGTACTTTTTTCAACTCACATGTACTTAGATCATAAACATCTTTATGATATAAAAAATGGGCCAGTCTTGTAAAGCCCTCCATTTATACTGAAGTTTTTATTCATAGTTTTCTATATTATGAAGATGTTTAAGAGCTAAGCACATGTGAGTTGACAGCAGTTTTTTTAAATATATATTTTTGGAATTAATAAATCCTACTATCTGTATTTTTATTTATTTATGTATACACTTTTGCCACCATTTGAATGCAATGACCGTTCGTGTGCTTTACAATTAAAACTAAATAGCAAACTGGGAAAAGAAAATGAGGTGGAAGGTGGAAAGGAAAGACAGGAATAGGGGGACAGGGTGGGGAGAGAGATAACAGACATGCTTGGGAAGAACAAAAGGCATCAGGAGTGGGGCAAACCATCACCAACAAATATTAGGTAACCTGCACCATGTCTTTCAGTTCTGAACCAAATTATAGCATCCCGTTCAGATCATATCCATACCTTTTTTTGCCACTTGTTACTATTTTTCTATTTGTGATCACACTGCACACCCGATTCATTGAAGTAACAGAAACTCTTTATTAGTGGAAAATACCATAGAGTAAATTATTTAGGTTATGATCCTAGAAGAGCAACCAATTGCCTTCATCTGGACTTTAAATACCTTTTCAGAACATAAGATATACTGTACTAGGTCAGACCAAGGGTCCATCATCAAGCCCAGTATCCTGTTTCCAACAGTGGCCATTCTAGGTTTCAAGTACCTGTCAGGTTTCCAAAGAGATACACTTTCTATGCTGCTTGTCGCAGGGGTAAGCAGTGGATTTCCTCAGTCCTCTCACGGGTCTGCGACTAAAAAGCTGTTTGATTATTTTCATCTAATTTCCATGTATTTTGGTGTGCTGAAAACAAATAAAATATTGAAAAAACTCCTAGACATCATGATTTGCCACAACATGCAAAATTGTCTTCAAATTTATCAATTTTTTTCAAATTACTATTAATTAATTCAAATTACTATTAATTAATTCACATAAGTGCATTTAAGATATAAAATGCCAAAAAAACCTTAAAGGGGTTGTCTGAGTTTTGTAAAAAAAAAATATAGCACTGTAAATCTGATGGTCAGCAATATATACATAAGCTAAGCAAGTTTTAAGTCCGTGCTTCTAATGGTAGAAGGGGTTAATCTTTCCTGAAGAATCCAGTGGGAGGGAGACACAGGGCAGATAGCAGCAGCTCTGGTCAGTGCAGGGGGGCGTGGCCAGCACTGTGACGTCTCGTGTACAGACACAGAGCTGCGCTCTCCTGCATGCCACACTTGTGCACGAATCATCATCAGGTTCGTGGTTCTAGGCTGTTCACACTTTTTCATCGCAATTCGTGTTAGCTCGTCATTCTTCAACCGTTATGTTATGGCTCCGCGAAAGTGTATTAATTTGCCAGACAGTTTCTGTTTCATCTGTGGTGAATATACAGTGTTGAAGCAACAGCAGAATATTACAGACTTTGTGAAAAACGTATACTTTGCATACTTTGGACTAAAAATTGGAGATCAAGATAAAGTCTGGGCGCCTCATAAAGTGTGCAAACGGTGTGTGGAGGACCTCCGAAACTGGTTCAAGGGTAAGAAAAAATCTTTCCGTTATGGGATTCCTATGGTATGGCGAGAGCAAAAGAACCATAGTGACGACTGTTACTTTTGTTCATGCGATGTGAAAGGGTTTAATTTCAAATGGAAGCATTCCATTTCATATCCCAATCTTCACTCGGCAATTCGTCCCATCCCCCATGGCACAGATATACCAGTACCCAAGCCACCTGCTACCTTGGAAGAGATACCTAGCTCCGATGAAGGTGAAGTCATACCTGAACCAGATGACGAATCAAGTTCTGACTTTGCCTCCCAATTTTTCAAGATCCTCTTGCAATTGTTCACAATCCTCTTTTGTTTTAACAACTTTGAATAATTTTGTCTCATCTGCAAATTTGATCACCTCACTTGTTATTCCCATTTCCAGGTCATTTATAAATGTTAAAAAGCAGCGGGATCAGCACAGATCCCTAGGGTACTCATTCACCTTTCTCCATTTGAAAAATTGTCCATTTAGCCCTACTCTCTGTTTTCTATCTTTTAACCAG
The DNA here is from genome assembly GCA_033557465.1 of Ichthyophis bannanicus. Taxonomy (NCBI): domain Eukaryota; kingdom Metazoa; phylum Chordata; class Amphibia; order Gymnophiona; family Ichthyophiidae; genus Ichthyophis; species Ichthyophis bannanicus. The sequence continues at coordinate 612,092,546 of CM066032.1, forward strand.
TTCCCGGTCCACAATAATACATTGCTTCCCATCCCATGACTTTTTCCTTATCGGTCCTCCAGTTTAGTCCTCCACCTCTGGGTTGTGCACCTCCTCCTGAAGCTTGGAGACTGGGCATGTCACAAAAAAATGTGACCTCACTGGAAGTAGTCTGCTGGTCTCTCTCATCATCCCCAGTGTGTCCAGTCTCCATGCAGCAGGAAGACGTAGTGAGCCTAAGTGCTGGGCTCACTTGAGAACAGATAAGGAGCTGTTAGATTAGATTTAGCTCTTTTTGGGTTGATTTGTCACTATTTGTGGTTTGTATTTATTTTCTTGGGGCTATATCTTTAAAAAAAGAAAAAAAAAAGAATTACAGGGATCGGTAAAGCTAAAGAGGGGGTGGGCTCTTTTCTTGTGCCTAGCCCTGCTAGCCAAGTCTGCCTTTTTCCGTTTCCACATCTTCCTACCGGCATTTGGTCTCTTCCCCTTGATCAGTATGGGGGAGAGTCCAGCATAACGGAGTGCCTATTTCTGCTCCAGCAGCACGGAGCTGCTGAGACTTGGCTGTCTCTGGGGATTTTTTTCTGCCGGAAGGCTATCCGTTGGCTCCCCGCTCAGCGGAGTGGAGCCACGTGAGTTTTCAGTGCTGCGATTCAGCCTGCACAGATTTAAAGCCGGCATGTGAGTAATGAAAATAAAATATCTGTTGTCTTCCTGGTGTGGGGAGACGGAGGCAGACGCGCCGAGCAGTATCTGGAGGGTTTGGCGCCCTTTTTTTCTGCTTCGCTCAGGTAGCGGTGGCCATTTTGACAGCGTGCGTGGGATTTTTTGCAGGCAGGCAGCTGCATGCCACGACACTTTGTTCCCTGTTTTCTTGCGGCGATTCAGGTCCGTAGAAGTTAGTTCCTTCCCCATTTCAGTTTTTGATTTAATTGGCTCTGCAGAAAACGAAGAACTGGAGAGAGGCAGTTGGGAAAGGCTGGACTCTGGGGAGCGTTCCTGCGCAGGCTCCGTCGGTACCGATGATACCCATATGTGAAGACTAAATTCCTGCTGTTCCCGGAGATCACCTGTTACAGGTGAGTAACCATGCTGTCTCTTGTTTGAAGCAGTGGTTATGCATTGAGTTAGAATGTTTTATGATTAGCTACTTATTTGTTGCTCCTTTAAGTGTGCTTTGTCAATAGTTCACTGGGGATGATGAGAGAGACCAGCAGACTACTTCCAATGAGGTCATATTTTTTTGTGATATGCCCAGTCTCCAAACTGCAGGAGGAGGTGCACTACCCAGAGGTGGAGGACTAAACTGTCGTCCCTTAAGGAAGAGCAATTACCAGGTAAGTGTAATTACCATTTAATTTCCACAAGAGTCTCTCATGAGGGACCTTGTAAAAGGCTTTCTGAAAATCCAGATACATTGTATCAAGTAATTTCTGAAGCTAGTAGCTTTCTCTGACCTTCTCTCTCTGAATGTGGGAGAGAAAATGGTGTTTTCTCTCCCTTTCCTGCTGAGCTGCTAACATCAGCTATGGGATTTGAGAGAAGTGAGGCAGGGATAGGCTGGTTTAGCTGCCTGTCAAAAGGTTTCAATGTGATTAGTGACATGACTGGTGCTTTTGGCTTCTCCCCCTCTAAAACCACTTCCTCATTGTGCAGTCCAATAAGCTGTATTTCCATGGAGCAGAAAATGAATGCATATGATTTAGGATTTGGTTTAGTCATTTGGTTCATTTAAAGATATACAAAATGAAAATGCCGTATTTGTTTCATTTTACCATTCAAACATGAATGCAGATCCCTATAAAAAACAATATTCAAGGAACCCTATATAGATCACACTGATCTTCTTAAATCTCATAGAAATTGAGAGACTATAGTGGTGTTCGCTCTTTAAAATAAAAGCAGCAAATGCTTGCAGTATTAGAGAAGATAAAACATTTTTCATCCTTGGTGCTTTATAAAAAAAAAAATCTTCGCACTCTTGCACATTTTTCACATTCTGCTTTCTAAATACATCTCAAAATGAATTCATGTATAAGTTTATTTTACTAATCTATACACAAACAGAAAAAGACCATATGGCCTATCCAGTCTACCCTTCCATACCAAATACTATAGTTTCTTTTTTTCCCCAGGAGCAAGCAGGAAGTCATTCCTCACATATGGGTGACATCGACGTCGATGAAGCCCTTGCGGAGCATTTCCCCAGCTTTCGAAGAAAGCCTTTGGGAATGCAGGCACGCATGCGCGGTTCCCTTCCCGCCTAAAGGTGCCATCTTGCTCAGTCTCTCTTTTTCCGTGAAGCCCACCGGACGTGTGTCCTAGTCCTCCCGGAAAATAGTTAGATTTTTTCGCAATTCCTTTGCTCTTTTTTCTCCGGTTCGATGCCGGTTCCCCTCCCGCCGGGTTCGGTACACCGGTATCGAGCCCGATCTTCTTTTTTCGGTTTTTGCCCTTCGTGGCTGGCATTCGCGCCCTTTTTTCTTTTTCCCTGGAAGGCCGGTCCTTTGACCTCGCGGGGTCTCTTTTTTCCCCGATGGCTTCCAGTGGGTTCAAAAACTGTAATCGGTGCAAGAAGCTAATGTCTCTTACCGACACACACGACTGCTGCATTCGGTGCCTCGGTCCTGACCACGATCCTAAGACGTGTGGACCATGTGGAAAAATGTCTTCCAAGGCGCTTCGAAGTCGTCAGCACCAAAAGGAAAGGCTTTTCTCCGACTCGGCCTCCAGCCGGGCCCGGACCTCTTCTGAGGCCTCGACATCTCGGGAATCGGATCCCGAGCACCGTCAGGGCTCCTCGGACAGGGGGTCCCCCGACCGGGAACGAAAGAGGAAGATGCGGCTCACGAGGGTGTCGTCAGAAGAGGTCCCTGGCTCCTCGGGAGCTAGGTCTCAGACCCCCGACCGTCGCCCCGGGCCCGTGGAACAGGAGAAGCCTCCCAAAGTACCTCGAGTGGAGCTGGAGTCTGCTGGACACGTAAGTCCTGTAGTCCTCGTGGACTCTCCTCCCAGAGAGCCGACGTCGGGCCCGGCGCTACCGGGGCCCGAGTCAGGAGCTGCTGAGTCTCCTGAGCTGGGTTTCAGGCTGACAGCCTTGGAGAGTAGACTGTCTGCCTTCATGAAACAGCAGCGGGCACTGATGGCCAGCCTGTCTGGCGCATCTGCCCTGACCACCGGGACATCGACATCGAAGTCGACCCCGGAGACCGAGCCGATACTCGAGACCATAAAGGCTCGAGGTCGACCTTGGTCGCGGTCTCCCTCGACCTCCCGTTTGAGACCGAGGGCGTCGATGCCGGTGCCTTCGGCATCGGGGTGGGTGCTCTCAGGTCCCGCGAGGTCAGACCCCGATTCCTCATCAGACGAGTCCGCCTGGGAGACGGAGGATGAGGAGTCCCCCAACACTTTCTGGACTCGGTGCGTCCCGTCGGACTCACCGCAGTCCGAGCCCCGGAGTAGATCCCCCCCCGGAGGCTACCCGGTTCTCGGAGTTCGTCCGGGATATGGCCACCGCGTTGGCAATCCCTGCGGACCCCGAGGAGGAGCCTCGAGCCGAGGAGCTCGAGGCCCTACAGTATGACTCTCCTCCGAAGGAGGCCTTTACTGTTCCGGTTCCTCCGATGCTGGAACGGCTCTTCTTCCGGATATGGGAGGCACCGGCCTCGGCGCCGGTTCTAAGCAAGCGGGTCAATTCTATCTATCGACTCCGGAAGAGCTCTGGCTTTCAGAAGGCACAGCTACCACATTCCATGGTGGTGGAATCGACCATGCATCGCCTGAAAAGTCAGAAGATGCACTCCGTGGTGCCCTCTGGCAGGGAGGCCCGGAACCTCAATGGTTTTGGTAGAAAGTGCTTCCAGGGCCCGATGCTTGCTTGCCGTGTCCAGTCTTACCAGCTGTACATGGGCGGCATGTACTTGCGAGACCTGGCCAAGGAACTGGCTGGGTTCTCTGCTGGTCTCTCCGGGGAACCCTTGCAGAGGTTCAAGTCCTTGTCCTCGGGGATCCGGGAATGCTCCAAGTTTATGTCCCACGCTGCCTACGATGGCTTCGAGGCTTCGACCCGTGTTGCGGCAGCCGGCATCGCGGCTCGACACCAGGCATGGCTGCAGTCATCGGACCTCGAGCCATGGGTTCAAGACAAGTTGGTCAATGTCCCTTGCCGAGGTGAGAACCTTTTTGGCAAGCCCATGACCGAGAAGGCCGCACAGCTCGAAAGTGAGTACCTCACGAGGACAAGGCTGTCTAGGAAGACTTCTGCCCCTTCTTACAAAAAAAAAGGGCTCGGGTAAAAAGCCCTTTTACCCGAGGAAGGGCACTGCCTACAAACAGTACCCACAGTACCAGGCCGTCCAATCTGCCCCTCAGGGTCAGCAAGCCAAGGGGCAGGGTAATGGGCCCCGTAGGCAGAGGACTCCCAAGCCACCGGCCCCTGCTCCCACTCAGCAGGGTAGGGGTTTTTGACTCCTTAGGCATAGCCTCTCCGTCCCTGCTCTCCCAGCCCTGCACAGGAGGTCTCCTCGCTCTGTTTGCCCACCAGTGGCCACTCATCACTGCAGACAGTTGGGTGTTAAGCATAGTCCACAAGGGCTATCTGCTACACTTCCAACAACTGCCTCCTCCATACTTTCCAGGAGAGCCTTCAAAGCCTCCCCTGCACACAGATCTTCTCCTGCAGGAGCTCCAAGGTCTGTTGGTGGACAGGGCGGTGGAGCCCGTGCCTCCCCACTTACAAGATCAAGGGTTCTACTCCAGGTATTTCCTGGTACCCAAAAGAACTGGTGGCTTTCAACCTATTCTAGACCTCAGAAATCTCAACAAGTTCCTAGAGAAGGAAAAGTTCAAGATGCTTACTCTTGGATCACTTCTGCCCTACCTCCAGCAGGGAGATTGGCTATGCTCATTAGATCTAAAGGATGCGTACACTCATATCCTCATTCATCCAGACCACAGAAAGTACCTCAGGTTCATTGTGGGAGGAAACCATTATCAGTACAGGGTACTGCCTTTTGGCCTCACCTCCACTCCCAGGGTCTTTATCAAATGCCTGGCAGTGGTGGCGGCCTACCTGAGAAATCAGAGAATCTTTGTCTTCCCTATCTGGACGACTGGCTCATAAGAGGTCAGACGTGCCAGGAGGCCCGACAGGCCACCCTCAGAACTATTGCTCTTCTTCAAAGCTTGGGGTTTGTGATAAACTTTGCAAAGTCCACTTTGCTCCCCTCCCAGAACTTGGAGTTCATAGGGGCAAGGCTGGACTCTCTTCTGGCAAAGGCATTCTTGCCAGAAGACAGAGCCCAAAGACTGATAAACTTAGCAAACCAGTTTCTCAGCGGGTCACTGGTCTCTGCCAGACTCTGCCTGCGGCTTCTTGGCCACATGGCTGCGACAGTACATGTGACCCCCAATGCCAGACTCCATATGAGGCCTGCTCAATGGTGCCTGCGGTCTCAGTGGTCACAGGCCACAGGCAGTCTCAGAGACAGGATAAGGGTGTCAAGACAACTTCTGAACTCCCTCAGCTGGTGGCTACACCAACCCAATCTGCTGCAAGGGGTACCCTTTCAGACCCCTGGGTTCACAGTGGTGTTGACCACCGATGCCTCCCTGCAGGGCTGGGGAGCTCATTGTCTAGACAAGTGCACCCAGGGCCTGTGGTCTCCCTGGGAAGCCGCACAGCAGATCAATCTACTGGAACTCAGGGCTATTCGGCTAGCCCTCAAAACTTTCTCTCCTACCCTGGCTCATCAGTCTGTCCTAGTTCAAACAGACAACCAGGTAGCCATGTTTTATATGAACAAGCAGGGCGGAACTGGATCCAGGCTCCTTTGTCAGGAAGAGGAAGCACAGGTCCTTTGCTTGTTTGCCCTCAAGCACAACATGCTTCTCAAAGCTGTGTACCTCCCTGGCCAGGAAAACTACCTGGCCGACAGGTTGAGCAGGATTCTGCAGCCCCATGAGTGGCAGCTCCATCCTTTGGTGGTTCAGTGGATTTTCCTGAAATGGGGACTTCCATCCATAGATCTGTTTGCCAGTCCACTGAACAAACAGCTGCCAAAGTTCTGCTCCAGACATCCGCATCCTCTGCGGATAGCAGCAGATGCTTTTCTGATCCCATGGTCTCAGGGCCTCCTGTATGCGTTTCCTCCCACACCCTTGGTGGCCTGAACCCTGTTCAAGATTCTTCAGGACAAGGCCTCGGTCCTGCTGGTAGCTCCCAGATGGCCGAGACAGCCTTGGTTTCCACTTCTGCTTCAGCTGGCAGTGGATCCTCCACTGCCTCTGGGGTTGCAACCCGACCTTCTCTCTCAGGATCAGGGTTCCCTTCTGCACCCCAATCTCAAAGCTCTCAATTTGATGGCCTGGAGGCTGCAAGGGTAGTTTTGGCTCCCTGGGGCCTGCCTCAGGAAGTTGAAGAGGTTGTCCTAGCCTCTAGGAAACAGTCTACTAGGAAAACCTATGTTCTCAAATGGAAAAGGTTTTCTGTGTGGTGTCAGCTACATACAGAGGATCCTTTCTCCTGTACTATACCAGTGGTGCTTCAATACTTACTGCACCTATCAAATCAGGGACTTAAGTCCAATTCTGTTTGGGTCCACCTCTCAGCTTTAGCAGCTCACCACTCACTGGTGGAAGGACATCCTCTGTCGGTTCACCCCTTGGTGTCCCGGTTTCTCAGAGGCTTGCTCTTGCTCAAGCCTCCAATCCGTCCTCCTGCTCCTGAGTGGGAGTTGAATGTGGTCTTACAGCAACTGACTCGCCCACCTTTTGAGCCGATGGCTACTTGCCCTCTACGCTTCCTGTCCTGGAAGACACTCTTCTTGATAGCCCTAACCTCGGCCAGGCGAGTGAGTGAGTTTCAAGCTCTGGTCTGTGACAGGCCTTACACCCGCTTCTATAGGAACAGGGTAGTCCTTAGGACTCATCCAAAGTTCCTCCCTAAAGTTGTCTCCTCCTTCCACCTTAACCAAGAGGTGGTTCTTCCAACATTCTTCCCTAGGCCTCATGCAAGCCAGGCTGAAGCAGTACTGCATACTCTGGACTGTAGGAGGGCCTTATCTTTCTACCTGGACCGTACGCAGGGGCATAGAAGGGCTACTCAGCTCTTCATATCTTTTGACCCTAATAATTTGGGGTTAGCAGTGTCCAAGCATACCTTGTCCACCTGGGTGGTTGACTGTATCACCTGGGCTTACAGGGCGGCTGACCTTCCTTTGCAGGGTCGGGTCACGGCCCATCGTGTCAGGGGAATGGCTGCATCAGTGGCTCACCTCCACTCTGTACCGTTGGTGGACATCTGCAGGGCTGCAACTTGGTCTTCAAGCCAGACTTTTGCGGCCCATTATTGTCTGGAGAGGGAGTCCCGTATGGACAGTGCTTTTGGCCAGGTAGTACTCCGCAATCTCTTTGAGGTTTAGGCAACTCCTGCCCTCCAGCCCTCTGTTGGGCTACCAGAGGAGGTCCTGTCAGTGAAAAGCCTTTCTTTGATGCTGGGACTAGAGGGAGTTCTCTTGTTCAGCCTGGGTTCCTTGGTAGCCCAGAGCTAGGGAGTCACCCATATGTGAGGACTGACTTCCTGCTTGGTCCTGGAGAAAGAGTAGTTACTCACCTGTAACAGGTGTTCTCCAGGAGCAGCAGGAATCAGTCCTCACAACCCTCCCTCCTCCTCTGGGAGTTGCAGTTGTAGATAGTTTATTTTTCCATTTTTATGTGCTGTTTTTAGCTATGTCATTTGACTGAGCAAGATGGCACCTTTAGGCGGGAAGGGAACCGCGCATGTGTGCCTGCATTCCCAAAGGCTTTTTTGGAAAGCTGGGGAAATGCTCCGCAAGGCCTTCATCGACGTCGATGTCACCCATATGTGAGGACTGATTCCTGCTGCTCCTGGAGAACACCTGTTACAGGGGAGTAACTACTCTTTCCTTTAGAGATAAATAAAAAAGGGACTATAATAGTTGGGATATGGAAGGGCAGACTGGATAGGCCATATGGTCTTTTTCTGCTGACATGTTTCTATGTATAGATTAGTGAAAGAAATTCCTTCATGAATACAACATTCTTGGTGTACCCAAAGGAAAGACATTTGTATCATCTAAGTCCAACATGTTGAGAATGTAGTAATATTATGCGACGGTTCATCCAGCTCTAACTGATAATATCCCATATTCAAATCCAAACTGCCAAAATAAACAGATCTATTTAATCAGTGACTGATGCTATCAACTGTAATATGTGATACTCTCTTAAAATGGCTTGCTTAGGTTGATGCATATTGAGACAGACGCTTGGCATGGGATCTTAAGGTCATATTTCTATAGTAGATTTTCTATGTGAGAATCAGGGTGAATGTTCTCAGAGTGGCCTAAGATATAAAGCAGTTCGACCAATCAAAGCTGTTCAGCAGCTTTTCAACTACAAATCACCAACTACTAGTATGCAAACTCAAGGTAAAGCTGAAAAAGATCAAGCCACTCATAAATGTAGCAAAATATGATCTTGAGAATATACCACTGGAATTTAGACTGCCTGCGAAATCAATTTGCTACTTTGGGTACAAATGACAGAGCACCAGAAGAGTTATGGGATGGCATAAAGAAAGCTGTGCTTGAAGAAAGTGAGAAGTCTCTACAAAAGGTGAAAAAGCGAAAACAGCCAAAATGGATGACCGAAGAAACTCTGAAAATTGTCTAGAAACACAAAGAAGCTAATGCCAGAGGAGAAAGAGAAGCCATCACAGAACTCAACAGGGATTTCTAATGTGCAGCAAGATGAGACAAGGAGAAGTACTACAATGACGCATGCAAGGAAATAGAATCAGAAATTATTAGAGGGAGAAAAAGATTGTCTTTCTTAAAGCTACGAGAATTAAAGAGAAAATTCCAGCCTTGAACTGGAATGTTACAAGATGCTCAAGGATCCATGTTGAATGATGCTGAGAAGACCAAGAAAAGGTGGAAAGAATATAGAGTCGTCATACCATAAAGATTAACTGGACCGAGGAAGCTGAATCCCCCATGTTGGAGCTGCAGATAGCGTTTACTGTACAAGGCTGCCATTGGAGTTTTTTTTTTCCTCCATTGAGAACTGAGTGGGAATTGCACAGGTAGTGAGGCTCCACCCCCACTGATGACATCCCCCCCTAAGTGTCCAGGACCCTTTAAATTTGACAGTGCTGCAGAGAGGGGTAGGAAGAGGAATTCCCCATGTTGGAGCTACAGATAGCGTTTTCTGTGCAAGGCTGCTATTGGAGTTGCTTCTTCCTCCATTGAGAACTGAGCGGGAATTGCACCAGGAGTGAGGCTCTGCCCCCACAGATGACATCACTCCTAAGCAACCAGGACCCTTTAAATTCTATGATGCCTGCTTGTGGCCATGGTCATGGCTTGCAGTCGCATGCCCATAGGGGTGCATAACTAAAGGGGGGTCACACCCCTTTGGTGCCCCTTCATTGCCTTGGGACCTGAAGGACTGGGAGATGCCTAATGGTGGTATGAAGAGAAGATAAAGAATAAGGTGAAAAAGCCTGCATCTACATCATGTACACCTATGGTAGTAGTGTGCCCTATGGATCGTCATGTGCAGGCTGGGAAATCTGTGGCTTTAGGGGCCATTGGAGATTTGTCTGTTTTTCTTTCTTCTTTCATTTCCAGTGCCTCCTTGAGTCCAATAGCCAGGGCCCCCTTCTCTTCCTCCTGTGGGAATTCTAGCCATGGAGGATGAGTTTTATTACTCCCATAATGGGTTTGGCTGGGGAAGATGATCAGACTCCAAGTCCATCCCCACTGAAAGTTCACGATGATGTTATGCCGGTACCTCTTCATTTCTCCCTTTCATCTATTTCTTTAGTAGCTCACAGAGACGCCCCATCAGAGGTGATCCTGTTAGACATCTAGAAATCAGTATTTGTGACGAATATGTTGAAAGGCTTTACTGACCAAACTGTGAGGTTTTCTGAGCAAACAGTCAAAATGCTTCAGGTACAGGATGAAAATATTGGCGTTTCTCAAACAGTGGAAAAGTTGAAGGTACAAGCAGTTTCCTTGCAGTCTGCTATTAAGGATAGTTTCGTGTTACATATGCAACTTGAATCCTTTGAAAACTCTATTCGGAGTAAAAAGTTATGGTTTTTTAATTTTTCTAAAACTCATTTATTGGCTTCTGTGTTTTAATGAGGAAATACTTTATCGGGGTGTTGCAGTTACAAAATGCTGATACCCTGGTAATATCTAACTGTTATTATGTTCCTACTAGGGTTTTGTCTCAGACTGAGGCCGAGGTTGCACGGGTCAAGGAAGATATTGAATTGAATTTGACAAATTTACTTGAGTCCTTGGTGGATGAAATCCCCTCCTGGGCCACCTTGATTGTTTCATTCCTCACAAAATTGGAAAACATTACTGTTATGCATGCTTATTTGCTCAAAAGAGACAATTTTATTTTGTGGTCAGAGTTATACTTTTCCCAGATGTCTCCAGGGCCAGCCAGTTTCGCAGGAAGAGTTTCCTCCAGTTTAAGCCAAAGGTTTTGTTGGAACCTTCTTCCTGTGTTTTCTGTGTAAATATTTAATGATTTATCAAGGGGTGAGATATGTCTTTGTGGAATCCCTTCAGTTGGAAAATGTCTTTAGTGAAAAGATTTATTTAGTAGTCCCTTATTTTCTGATTTGTAGTTTTCTTTTTTGGAAAGTGTAGAGGAATTGTATCCTGACATTTAAATCTCTGGTTTTGCTCTAATCATGTAGGGTTTTTTTGCTATCTCATGATGGGGTTAAAAAGCATTACTAATTTTTCCTTACTCTTGTGTTTAATGGGTGTTATATGTATTGCTTGTTGTAAGCTAAAATACCTAATTAAAAGAAATATCAAGTGGATCAAAAGCTGTTTTGACCTGTACTTTATGATCAGGAACCATTAGTGATGAAAGCAGAAGTCGAAGCAGCATTCAAAGCATTATCAAAGAACAAAGCACTGGGCATTAATGGCATTTTCATTAAAGCATTAACAGTAATCAGATGCAGCTGTTACCATACTTACAAGGCTCTGCTAGAAAATTTGGAAGACATTATCATGGCTAACTGACTGGAAAAGGTCTGTTTTTATACCAATACTGAAGAAAGGTGATACAACTGACTGTGGAAATTATCACACAATTGCTCTGATCCCACATACCAGCAAGATTCTACTCAAGATCGTTCAGTAGAGACTACAACCATACCTGGAACAAGAAATGCCTGAAGTGCAAGCAGGGTTTAGGAAAGGATGAGGAACGAGAGACATCGCGGAGGTGAGATAGATCCTTGGAAAGACAAAAGAATACTGAAAATGTACTCTGCACCTCCCCTCACCGGTAACAACACCTGGGTTCTTGGGTAACGGATTTCTACACCCAAAGCAATGAGAAGGAAACAAGCACGGTTAATAATATAAAACACAACACACACTTGTATTATAAAAACCACCAAAGATTTGGGAAAGAAAACAAAGGGGGTATGTTTACTAAACTGCGTTAGTGCGATTCGCGTTAGGAGCCGCGTTACAGACAGAAATCCCAAATAAGGACATGGGTGGTACATCGTTGCCGAGAACGCGCGTTACAAGGCGCCATAAATGAACGAGCGCTACAGGGCACGTTACCGCGCGTTAATCTTAAGAAGGCGCGCAGGCATACAATCACAGCAACAGAGCTGTAGCACAATGGTTACAACACTGACTGATGGTACAGGGGTCATGGGTTAGATTCCCCAGTGGGCCTAATATATAAGGCTGGCTGAGGCAGCACCCTTTACATTTAAGTTGTGATTGGTGAGGCATTTGACTTGTATTTTAATTTGTGCTGCCAGCAAACACACCCTCACGGTGGCATAACCTAAGGTGCCACATAAGGCACCCCATAACGCACTCCATAGGGCACATTATAAAGTGTACTGTCCGCCAAGGCACCCTATAATGTCCCCTATAGGACACTTTATAAGGCTGTGAACAAAGCCCTGGCTGGCTGCAGGACTGCACGTCACCACACAAACTGTATGCTGTGGTTACCAGGATAGGGGTAACCCACCCGTACCCATGATGCACTGCACATGCAAATCAGCAGTCGACAGATGGGCACAAGATTGGGTATGCACCCCCACAGCACCTCGGCCAGGTAGGGGGAACAGACCGTGTGTGGTACTGCCACAGAGTAGCCACAGACAGTCACATTGTGCGGGTACTGTGCCCACCCTAAGGTTGAGGTGGGGCGCCCAGCACCAGGTCCACAGCACCATTCATGGCTGAACTACGCCATGCTGCAGGTCCCCATCAGTGTGTGATAGGTAGTTCCGTTAGACACACCTAGGATACATCTGTGCCCTGCTGTATGTCCCGGTCATGTCTAGTCCCTATGGGCGATGATGCACCCAGAATAGTGCATATCCTGTGTTGGTGCCATGGTTACCTGCTGTAGGTGAAGGGGGGGGGGGTGTATGTACTGTCAGACGGCTGCCTAGGGTGAGAACTTACACAATCTTGATGATGCATATATTCATATGATTCTTGCAAGGTATTGTGGGTAATGTAGTTCATTCACTCCCAAACACAGCTGAAGACAATAATTGAGTTGTGAAACCAGTGGTAAGGCCAATAAAATACTTCTTTTATTGATGGGGTTTAATTCACCCAGCACAAATATGCTTGGTAGCAATATAAATGAGGTTACTTGCTTGCAGTGTTTAAATGGATAACATAAAGTCACAAAGCAAATCAGAAAACAACCTTCAGCTTGTCAGGCAATTAGCTAATGTTTTCTTAGCAAATAATTACCAAATGAAAAGGCACAAAGGAATAAATGAACTTTGCTTGTTAGGTTAACTTCTGCTTATTTTCCACGCAGATCCAACAGTGATTCTCCCTTGCTCACACACACAATCAGGTGCAGCTTTAATTACTATCAATTGACCAGCTGAAACCCTTTAGCTGGCTGGCTGCTACTGTGTGAACCCAAATCCTGCTTTAGGAGCTGTTTGCAGTGGAAATAAAGAACAAAGTTAGGTTTCTTTGTGATGGCTGATGTGTTTGCTCACAGAAAGCTAGCAATAGCACTTGGATAAAGAACAGTCCATGTAATTAATAGTCTCATCTGCTGTAATTTCCCCTTCATCAATCAGCATAGGGTCACTATCATACATTGGCACAGATGAGTCTTTCAATAAGGCAATATCATGAGAATGCTTATTCCCTTGCTGCCATTCACTATTATAGATAGGGTCTGGATCAGTGTTCATACCTGAGCCTCTCCTGCTATCATAATTCCTCTCTGTATAGCCTGGCCAGTATGTAATCCAATTCTGATGTCCAGCCTTCCAATCTTGATCCCTGGACACTGGATCTTCTCTCACATACCTTCTGGCATAGGTCTGAAAGTCCTTTCCACGTGCAGTCTTCTCTCTTCCAGGTAGCCACTGGTGATTCCTATCTCTGCCATTCCATTCCTCTGGCTGACTCCAGTCCAATGGACTCTGCTGGCATTTGGAATACCTCCCAGTATGGGTACTGCCTTGGGTTCTCCCAGACCTTCCAATGGCCTTTCTTCTCTTCCTTCCAGAGAGTTTCCTTCTTTCTCTATCTGCTTGGCTTGGCTTCTGTTTCTCCAGGTGATGCTGGTGCTTGTAGCCGTTGCTGTATCTGTGTCTGAAGCTGTTATCTGAAGAATAAGCTCTATTCTTATTCTGTCTTAATGTGTGCTCCTCCCTAACACAGCGCAGCTGTGTTGAATCAGGCCCTGCCCTTTGAGATGAGTGCTTAGGGATTACCTCATAGCTCTCTTGATTGCACACACATTTTCTCACTTCAGCCCCTCTCATGGCTGCTGGAAACCTGGTGCATTCTGGGACTGGTAGTCTTTTATGTGAAAACTCTGTTTTCTTACTTCTACCAAAACTGACAGGTTGCTTGTTCAGAGTCACATCATCTTTTCTATAGCTCCTACCTGAGCTATGATAAGCTTCCTTATCACAGTACCTATGGGAAGATCATGTACCACCACACAACCCACCCTCTGGGGCACAGGGTGGGAAACAGGATCACCCACCAATAGATCCACAGTCTACCTCCCTGCAATGGCAGCAGTAGAGGGGACCATCAACCCCTGTCCTGCTGGGGAACAGACAGAGCGGTACACATTCATAACGCAATAGCAGACAGACGGCAGGCCTGGAAATGCTCAGCTGCCCCCCACCATTATCTGATATTCCCCAGCAGCAAGCCTCCAGCTGCTGCACCCTGCAAGGTGTTTCAGCAAGACACATACTAGTTGCAGACAGTCCGCTAGCTAGTCCATAGTGCATGGTCCTGGAGGAGATGCATATACCCAGAACGGGGATGTCAGCATACACACCAAGCAGATAAGTCAGTGATTAGGCCCCAAAAGGAAACCCATAAATATCACATGATAGAAATGCTATATAGCACTATGGGGGAACCTAGCCATGCCATGGTCACTGCTCAATCAGGGTGAGAGTGACCTCCCAGCAGGACTTGCTATGGCCACCCTGTCCGTGCAGGTGGTGGCCAGGCACTACAATTACCATTGCCCTATGCCGTGTGCAGATGCATCCAGGCCAGGCCACCCTATCCAGGCTATTCCCACGATACCTTGCTCCTCAATATGCACATTGGCAGGCCAATAATGGCAACAGTGCTAGCAGTGTGGGCTGTGGAGGGTGTTGGCAGCCACCACACACTGGATAGACAGACACACACTCCCCACACCTATGCCAGCATTGTGCAACACTAGCAGTTTTGATATCTCTGATTTGAGACTGAAGAGACAGTTTCTCCCTGCACTATCTGTTTCAGAACAAACTTAGGTTCTCTGTTATGTGAAAGTTCAGCCTAGTTACTGTATTTCAGTAGAGTCTTTCAAGGTTGTTGGCTGAGTAATAAGCCCTGGAATGTCTGAGTTACTGAATCTGTGGTGTTAACTCTTTCTGCGGGCTTTCAGTAATATAATGTTATTAAGTACCCTCACAGTGTACACAGCCCTGTACAGACAAGCTTCCTTTCAGTCCCCCCTCTGATTCTGCAAAGAATCTTTTCAAAAATAAGGAAACTCAGACATTGATATTAAAGAAGGATTGTAAATAGACTCTGGGTCAATCTGCAACATCATCCTAGGGATCAGTCCACTGACTTCTTACAGCAAGCAGACATTACACAGAGAATCAATGCTCCTAAAATAAGAACCCCCAAAAATCCAAACAGTGATGCTAACATGCCTTACAGGGGCTTGGACAATGAATTCCAGAAAGAAGAAACAGAATCAAAGAAATCAGAAAAAGAACTTACATAACTACTACTTGGGACAAAAGTATGATTTCTAACCTTATCTAGTAGGCCTTTCACTACCTTTCCTTCATTATCAAGCAGAGAACAACAATGATCAAGGATTAATTCACATACTCCATTTTCCTTCGCTAGGAGGTAGTCTAAAGCCATGCGATTCAGGGCTGTATAGGCAGACATCTTGTCCACTGCACCTTGTAACACACTAATCGCCTCTGTGAGATCCAGGGCTGTAAATTCAACAACTGCCTGTAATCGCATAATCTGGATACCATATTCTCTTGTGGGTGCTATTGCTTCAAAAGTTGAAAGCCAAACAGTACCCGTAAATACATCAATCTGAGATTTAGTTAAAGGACTTGTAGAGTCTACTAGTTGCTGTGCAGCTGCTATGGCCTTATCTTGAGGGGGAAACATCTCTTTTTCTTCTTAAAGATTCATTTGGGGTTGATGATAAAGTAATATTTTGGGATGGTAAAAATCACCACGGGGTATCTAACTAGGCAACATAGCAAGTACCTGACCAACCTCTAGGCAGTTCTGTATATGCAAGATTACCACATACAAAGTAATCTTCTTCTAAGGCCACTAACCCACTTTCCCAAATTGTCAACTTGTGGGGACAAGATATAATCTGTGTACAGTTACTCAAAGCCCACTGAGTAATACTCATCTCTTCAACTCCTATAGATAATGTTCCCAGGGATGGTAATACCCTAACAAGGGGCAACTCCAGTTAGGTATGTCTAGGTCTGAACTAGAGTCATTCAAAGGGGTTGGGTATCCGGAACTATTATACTGTAACAATTCATGATCATGCACTTGGTTCCCTTGAGTTGGCACTAATTGTAGTACTGAAATAAAGGAACCTCTTACATGGGATTTTTTTATACCAGGTAGAGGAATTATGTAGCATGTTCCAAGGAGTGTCCCCTACCTTTTACCCTGTATTTTGAGCCGTAAAACATATTGGAGGGGACATTAGAGGCATAGGGCTAATCACTCTAGGGTCTATGGTTGTATGAGACCATTCTACAGGGGTTAGATTAAAAGCTATGCCACAGAAACCTATGCTGAGTGGCTGTCACAGTTGGAAGGCAAACAGCACAATCTGACAGATTTAAAGTGTTTTGTAACTGAGTGTAGATGTGACTCAAAAATATTTGGGTGTTCCTCATAACATTCCCAAGATTCTGAATGCAGTACTGCTTCATTAACAATATGCCATAACACAACTATGACCAGATAAAGAAACATTCTTAACAAACCTCTAAATATCTAGAACTATTAATTACTCCAAAAATAAATGTTGAGGAAAAAATGAAAAAAACCTATCTTTCTTAGTACTATGAAGATAAACACTATAACTATAACCACCCCCAATTAGTATCCCATTCTCTTCATGAAGTAGAGGTTAAGTGCCAAAAGGTCATTGCTTATATATCAGTAAAGCACTAACTCAAACTAATTTTAACAACCTAATCAGCAGTATAGATGCTGGAAAAAGGTGTCTTGCATAATTAGTTCATTCAAAAAGCACTTAATCATGATAGTCTTTTCTGCAATATCACTGTTGTCCAAGTCTGAATGAATCTCTGCTTTGCAAGCAACAGAAGATACCTCTCTTGATTCACAGATGCAGGGAACCACCTTCTGGATCCTGTGAAGGAGCCTTTTTACACTGTGTAAGATGTATCCAATGAGCATGTCCTTCCACTTTACAAGCTGAGTATCCCACCAGGAGCACACAGGAATGGACCTAGGAACTTGGGAGCCAAAAGTGTCTTTGGATGCAAGTTCTTAATCAGGACACAATCCCCTGGCTTCAATTCTGGATGTGATGACTCTGAAAGAGTATCTTGCTGAGGATTGTTGGGGTTTTTCGTGGGCTTCCCCCTACAATTATTGGGGGAATTTTCTCATTTTTTTAGTGTCTGCTTGCGTTCAACCCCAACATATATATACAGGACCCACCTTACACAAATTGTTTGTGCCACCGTAAGAGCATGGAAACTTTTTATTTATTTTGCCTTGTCTGTAACATCACAAGCTTCGCTTTTAAATGATAAGGTACAAATTTCAATATCAATACATAGCATCAATACACCTATAACAAGCAAAGCACCTGACTTAAAGGTCCTGGGACAGAGACAGCATCACTTCAGTGAGACCAGCTAATGTCTGTCTGCCTATCAGAATTTCTCCCCTATATTTATATTCATTTTTAGGCTCAGATTGCTGATAAGTAGATTTCCTTTCTTTTCTTATTCTCTATTCTTTCAAGCAAATCTGCTCCTTAATCCTTTGCCCTTTGCTTTCCCTTGTGGCATCCTGTCTCTCCATTCTCATGGTAGTCCTCTTCGCCTTGTGCTAACCATGTTTCCTGCAGATTAACTTTAGATACTGATGTTCTCCTTCCTTGTTTTTGTTCCCCTTTGTTCTTTCGAGGGGCCCAGGTGGTAGTTTTCACTAGCTGTGTAGCTTTCAGAGCCTCTCATTGTATCAGCTCTGGGTCAGGATGTTAGCTCATTTCATAGCTCAATCTTGCTGATTCTGCAGTTTCAGGATGAAAAGGGTCAGCAGGCTATTTCTTTCTTAGGCTTAGAGCTATAGATGTTAGCACAAGATAGATTCAACCTGAGACAAGGGTACCTGAAGGGGGATTCATTTTCCCCTTCAGGATTCACCTGCAATAAAGGGGAAACAGACAAGACTGAGTGCAATCGTGAGCAATAAGTCAAAATATCACTGTGCAACAGTTGAGGATCTGGGATTACTGTCAATTCATGTGGAGAAGTAGCTGGACGTCCAGTAACTATTTCTTATGGTGTCAGGCCTCCTTGAGCACATGGGAGAGGGGGGGGGGGTGGGATTATGCACTGCCATAAGGGCAAAAGGAAGGGCTTCTATCCAATCTGTAGCCCAATCATGTGTCAGAGTGCGTAAGTGACCTTTGAGTGTCCTATTCATCCATTCCACTTAGCCAGAGCTTTGCGGATGATAAGGAGTGTGAAGTTGTCTTTTAATCCCAAACCATTGTTCAATACCCTCCCAGACACTCACAACAAAGGCTGGATCCTAATCATAAGAAAGAACAAAGCAGGAATAAACTGAGTGAGCAATAATTTGATGGAAACACCAATAGTCATACTGGTAGGGGGATAAGCTTCTATCCATCCAGAGAAAAGACAAGTGATCAATAACAAATACTATTTCCCCCCTCTGGAACAGGACAGGTCTGTAAAATCAAGCTGCAAAATCAGAGTCCGAAAGTTTTGGGTGGCAGAAACCCTTATAACTGACCCTAAGCTGACCCTACTCTGCCAGTCTTGAAACAGTGCAGACAAGATGTGCCATAGAAAAAAACTTCAGGTGATACCAGAGAACCACAGCTGACAGGTGAAGCTTATGATGCAGGAACAGGGTGAGTGGAAACAATAGACTGTCAGGGCAAATGAGCAGATGATCCTTTTTCCATAGAAACATAGAAACATGATGACAGAAAAAGACCACATGGCCTATCTAGTCTGTCCTTCCATAACAACAACTACAACAGTCCACTTTTTACCTTTAGAGATCCTCTGTGTTGGTCCCATGCTTTTTTGAATTCAGTTACTGTCCTCATCTCTACCACCTCCACTGGGAGACTATTCCATGGATCCACTACTCTTTCCTTAAAGAAATATTTCCGCATATCACTCCTGAATCTATCTCCCTTCACCCTCATCCCATGTCCCCTCGTAGCAGAACTTGCTTTCAATTGAAAGAGGCTCTCTCCCTGAACATTTATGCCACAGAGGTATTTAAACATCTCAATCATATCACCTCTATCCCGCCTTTCCTCTAAGGTGTACATATTAAGATCCTTAAGTCTGTCCTCAAATGCTTTATAATGAAGCCCATTAATCATTTTAGTAGCAACCCTCTGCACCGACCCCATCCTGTTCACAATCCTTTGAAGGTGCGGTCTCCAGAATTTCACACCATAGTCCAAATGAGGTCACACCAAAGACTTATACAGAGGCATTATCACCTCCTTTTTTCTGCTAGCCATTCCTCTCCGTATGCACCCAAGCATCCTTCTAGCTTTTGCCGTCACCTTTTCTACCTGTTTAGCTACTTTAAGATCATCAGACACAACCACACCTAGGTCCCGCTCTTCTTTAGTGGACAAAAGTACTTCACCTCCTATACTGTATTGCTCCCTTGGATTGCTGCAGCCCAAATGCATGACCTTACATTTTTTAACATTAAATCCCAGCTGCCAAATTCTAGACCATTCTTCAAGGTTAGCTAGTTCCCTCCTCATGTTATCTACACACCTTCCTGGGTGTCTACTCTATTGCAGATTTTGGTATCATCTGCAAAGAGGCAAACCTTACCCGACAGCCCTTCCGCTATATCACTAACAAAGATGTTAAAAAGAATCGGACCAAGGACAGATCCCTGGGGCACACCACTGGTAACATCCTTCTCCTCAGAGTGAGCTCCATTTACTTGTACTCTTTGTCGCCTCCCACCCAACCAATTTCTAACCCAAGCAGTAACTTTACAGGTCTCAACCCAGGAAGTCTACAGAGTCTGAGTTTCAAAGGGAGTATCTTGATAGTGCTGTAAGAGAGATGAAAGGAAAAACAAAGTCATGTTAGACGGTGTTAAGTACAATAATGTTGGTGACACTGATGCTCGGAGGGCAGCTTGCCGTGCTTCTTGGTCTGCAAACTGGTTTGAAAACAATCATGAGATCCATCATCCTCCACAAGATCTGTCAACAGAGCTAGAAGTGTTGAAGGGTTGCATACTGATGTAGTATATACTGTAACATGAGGCTGAGAAATCGTTAATTCCAGAGTCAGCAAACGTGTTGAGGACAAAGGCTGAGTCTTAGTCAAATGAAGCAACCTGGAAACTGAAATGTGATACATATACTTCAAGAGGGTGCTGTAATACTATAAAATTAGTAATTTCAATTGCAAATGCCACTGCTACCAAACTACGTAGACATGGTGGGAGTCCCAAAGTCACTGAGTCAAATCGCTTTGAGAAATAGCCTACTGGCTTGCGACCAGTCAGGAAAGATTATAAAAGCACACAGATAGCAGAGGAATCAGAAATAGCCACATACAGTTTGAATGGCAGAGAATAATCTGGCAAAGATGAACATGGCACATTTTCCAGGGCAGACTTTATATTCAAAAAGGCTTCCCACTGTTGTCCTTTCCCAATGAGAGCATAAAGCGGAGCAGTAAGGTCTGAGAAATTTGCTAGCCATTGTTTACAAAAGATTAACAGACCCAGGAATCTGTGCAGTAATACTGGTGTTGCTGGAAAAGGCAATGAAACAATAGGTTTCAATCTAGCAGAGGTAGTTGCATGACCAGATGATGTTAGGAAAACACCCAGGAAAATAACATTTTGAGATACAAATTGCAGTTTTGACAAATTGACTTTCAATTCTAAATCAGCAATATGAGACAATAGAGACAAGGAATCTGACAAACAAGTCTCATAATCTGGTGATCATAAATGCAAATCATCAACATACTGAACTAAAGAGGAATGGTCGAGCCTCACATCAAGCAGTGCAGTTCTTAGGGCCTGTGCAAAATACGTAGGACTATCGGTGTACCCTTGGCACAGTGGTCCAAGTATATTGTTTATTGTCAAATTGGAAAGCAAATAAAATTGATTTTCTTTGCTAATTCTCACTGAAAAGTAAGCAGAACTCAAATCCACAACAGTGAACCAGGTAGTCACTGTAGGTATGTGTCCAGATATCATGTGGATTAGCTACCAAGGGAAAAATTGGCAAAATCACATTATTTACTGCTCACAGGTCTTACACAAATCTGTAAGTCTTACCGTCAGCCTTTAGCACAGGAAGAATTGGAGTATTACATGGTGAAGTTGTAGAATAGATGACACCTTGTTTCTGAAGATCTTCAATCACAGGACGAATTCCATCGATGGCAACTGCTGGTAGCAGGTACTGCTTGAGTCTGGGAAGCTGGGCTCCAGATTTCACAGTGATCTTCATAGGCGGAATGGAAAGGGATCTGACATGGGATCCTGGCACTGCCCATAAGGTAGAAGGAAGTTCTGCAAGAGCAGGATGAATGGTACTGGCATCTGCAGGGGATGGCACTTCAGAGAGAGAATACAGCTGGAAAAACAACTTTCCACTTATCCAGGATAGAGTAGTACGGTGTGAAGCTAAAAAGTCCCGACCTAAAAGATTTACTGGTAACGTTTCTCCCACAAGAAGGTTAGTAGGATACCCGGTCTCTCCAATCTGCAAAAGTAATAATTCAAGCTTACAATGAGGAATTATTTTACCCTCAATGTCTTCACATTGCACTACCAGTGTTTGCGCTAGCTGAGCGTGATAAATGTCAGGCAAACGCAGTGCTGAAATAGTAGCTCCAGTATCAATAATAAACTTCAACTTAGATCCTTCCAACTTAGAACATAAGAACATAAGATATGCCATACTGGGTCAGACCAAGGTCCATCAAGCCCAGTATCCTGTTTCCAACAGTGGCCAATCTAGGTCGTACGTACCTAGCAGTTTCCACAAAAGACACAGGTTCCGCAATGCTTGTACTGGGTCAAGCATTGATATCCTGGGTCCCTTCTTAATAATGGTTTATGGACCTTTCCTCCAGGAACTTGTCCAAACCTTTTTTAAACCCAGCTACACTAAAAGCCTTTACTACATCGTCCGGTAACAAATTCCAGAGTTTGATTACACGTTGAGTGAAAAAATATTTTCTTTTATTAGTCTTAAATAGCTTACCCTGTAGCTTCATTGCATGCCCCCTAGTCTTTCTATATTCTGATAATGTAAACAATCGATCTACGTTTACCCGTTCCACTCCGTTCATTAATTTATAGACTTCCATTATATCTCCCCTCAGCCGTCTCTTTTCCAGGTTAAAGAGCCCTAACCTTTTTAGCCTTTCTTCATAGGAGTATCCTTCCATCCCCTTTACCATTTTGGTGGCTCTTCTCTGAACCTTTTCTAATAACGCTATATCCTTTTTAAGATACGGCGACCAGAATTGCACACAATATTCAAGGTGCGGTCTCACCATGGAACGATATAGAGGCATTATAATATCTTTTGTTTTATTTTCCATTCCTTTCCTTATGATACCTAGCATTCTATTTGCTCTCTTGGCTGCCGCTGCAAACTGGGCCGAGGGTTTTAACATGCTATCTACAATGACGCCTAAATCTTTTTCCTGGGTGGTGGTTCCTAATGCAGAACCTTGCATTGTGTAACCATAGATTGGGTTGTTCTTCCCTAGGTGCATAACTTTGCATTTGTCCACATTAAATGTCATCTGCCATTTTGATGCCCAGTTTTCCAATTTATCAAGATCCTCTTGCAATTTTCCACAATCCTCTTGGGTTTTAACAACTTTAAATAGTTTTGTGTCATCTGCAAATTTGATAACCTCACTCATTATTCCACTTTCCAGGTCATTTATGAATATGTCAAAAAGCAGCGGACCCAGAAACAGATCCCTGGGGTACACCACTATTCACCTTTCTCCATTGGGAAAATTGGCCATTTAGCCCAACCCTCTGCTTTCTCTCTTTTAACCAGTTCCTGATCCACAGTAGTACACTGCCTCCTATCCCATGACTCTTTAGTTTTGCCAAAAGTCTCTGATGAGGGACCTTGTCAAAGGCTTTCTGAAAGTCCAGATACACAATATCAACTGACTCACCTTTTGTCCACCTGTTTATTCACACTTTCAAATAAACATAACAGATTAGTAAGACAAGATCTTCCTTGTCTAAAGCCATGTTGGCTGTCTCCCATTAGACCATGACTTTCTACATGCTGAGTAATTTTATTCTTTATGATAGCTTCTACCATTTTTCCTGGTACTGACGTAAGGCTCACCGGTCTGTAGTTTCCTGGATCACCCCTGGAACCCTTTTTAAAAATTGGTGTTACATTGGCGATCCTACAATCTTCAGGTATTAGAGATGATTTTAATGATAGTTCACAGATTACTAATAGCAGGTCTGCAATCTCATATTTCAGTTCTTTCAACACCCTTGGATGTATACCATCCGGCCCAGGTGATTTGCTACTCTTCAGTTTATCTAATAGTTATAATACATCTTCCCGATGTATCAATATTTCCTTCAATTCTTCCGCACCTTTAAATACCACTTCAGTCATGGGTAACATCCCTACATCTTCCTCAGTAAAGACCGAAGCAAAGAATTCATTCAGTCTCTCCGCTATCGCCTTGTCGCCTCTTAGTGCCCGTTTAACTCCTCTATCATCTAATGGACCAACTGACTCTCTCACAGGTTTTTTGCTACGAATGTACTTGAAAAATTCTTTATCTTGCGTTTTTGCTTCCGCAGCAAGCTTCTTCTCAAATTCTCCCTTTGCCTGCTTTATCAATGCCTTGCATTTGACCTGCCAGTGCTTGTGATGTTTCCAGGTTTCGTCGTTTGGCTCTTTTTTCCATTTCCTGAAAGATGCTTTTTTGGCAACAACAGCCTCTCTGACCTCACCTTTAAACCATGCTGGCAGTTTTTTAGACTTCCTTCCACTTTTCTTAAAGCATGGAATACAGCTGGTCTTGGCTTCCAAGATAGTATTTTTAAACAACACCCAAGCTTGATGTAAGTCTTTAACCTTTGCAACTGCTCCTTTTAGTTTTTTCTTAACTATTTTCCTCATTTTATTATAGTCTCCCTTTCGAAAGTTAAAAGGTAGTATTGTGGATTTCCTTACTATCCCTCCTCCACTAATTAAATCAAAGGCGATCATGCTATGATCACTATTGCCTAGTGGCCCCAACACCCTTACCTCTTGCTCTAGATCTGGTGTTCCACTAAGGACTAGGTCTAATATGGCTTCCCCTCTGGTCGGTTCATGAACCAGCTGCTCCAAGAAGCAGTCATTTATGTCATCTAGGAACTTTATCTCCCTAGCATGTCCTGCCGTGACACTGACCGAGTCGATACCGGGTTAATTGAAATCACCCATTATTACTACTCTGCTGTGACTTTTGTTAGCTTCCTTGATTTCTTTGAGCATTTCATCATCCATTTGTGCATTCTGGCCAGGCGGTCGATAGTACACCCCCACTGCCATCGCCTTCCCCTTTTTACATGGAATTTCAATCCATAGAGATTCTACAGCAAATTTAGTTTCCTGCAAAACTTTAATCCTTTCTGACTCAATGCCCTCTCTAACATAGAGCGCAACCCCTCCACCAATTTGATCAGCTCTATCATTACAATATAGTTTGTACCCAGGTATCGCAGTGTCCCACTGGTTGTCCACCTTCCACCATGTCTCTGATATTCCAATCATATCTAACCTCTCATTTAGTGCTATATATTCTAACTCTCTCATCTTATTTTTTAGACTTCTAGCATTTGCATACAAGCATTTTAGAGACTGTATTTTATTCATATTAATTTGGCTATTGGTAGACATGGGTAATTTACATAGAAACATAGAAACATGATGACAGAAAAAGACCACAAGGCCCATCTAGTCTGTCCTTCCATAACAACAACTACAACAGTCCACTTTTTACCTTTAGAGATCCTCTGTGTTGGTCCCATGCTTTTTGAATTCAGTTACTGTCCTCATCTCTACCACCTCCACTGGGAGACTATTCCATGGATCCACTACTCTTTCCGTAAAGAAATATTTCCGCATATCACTCCTGAATCTATCTCCCTTCACCCTCATCCCATGTCCCCTCGTCGCAGAACTTGCTTTCAATTGAAAGAGGCTCTCTCCCTGAACATTTATGCCACGGAGGTATTTAAACATCTCAATCATATCACCTCAATCCCGCCTTTCCTCTAAGGTGTACATATTAAGATCCTTAAGTCTGTCCTCATATGCTTTATAATGAAGACTACTAATCATCTTAGTAGCAACCCTCTGCACCGACTCCATCCTGTTCACATCCTTTTGAAGGTGCGGTCTCCAGAATTGCACACCATACTCCAAATGAGGTCGCACCAAAGACTTATACAGAGGCATTATCACCTCCTTTTTTCTGCTAGCCATTCCTCTCCGTATGCACCCAAGCATCCTTCTAGCTTTTGCCGTCGCCTTTTCTACCTGTTTAGCTACTTTAAGATCATCGGACACAACTACGCCTAGGTCCCGCTCTTCTTTAGTGGACAAAAGTACTTCACCTCCTATGCTGTATTGCTCCCTTGGATTGCTGCAGCCCAAATGCATGACCTTACATTTTTTAACATTAAATCCCAGCTGCCAAATTCTAGACCATTCTTCAAGCTTAGCTAGATCCCTCCTCATGTTATCTACACCTTCCTGGGTGTCTACTTTATTGCAGATTTTGTTATCATCCGCAAAGAGGCAAACCTTACCCGACAGCCCTTCCGCTATATCACTAACAAAGATGTTAAAAAGAATCGGACCAAGGACAGATCCCTGGGGCACACCACTGGTAACATCCTTCTCCTCAGAGTGAGCTCCATTTACTTGTACTCTTTGTCGCCTCCCACCCAACCAATTTCTAACCCAAGCAGTAACTTTAGGGTCCATCCCTAGGGTGCTCAGTTTGTTTATAAGTCGCCTGTGAGGAACAGTGTCAAAGGCTTTACTGAAATCTAAATACACCACATCTAGAGCTCTCCCTCGGTCCAACTCCCTGGTCGCCCAGTCAAAGAAATCAATCAGATTTGTCTGACAAGACCTGCCTCTGGTGAATCCATGCTGCCTCGGATCCTGTAATCCGCTGGACTCCAGAAACCTCACTATTTTCTCTTTCAACAGCGTTTCCATTAATTTACTCACCACTGAAGTTAAACTAACCAGCCTGTAGTTTTCAACCACATCCTTACTTCCGCTTTTGTGTAAAGGCACCACATGAGCCTCTCTCCAGTCCTTTGGCACCACTCCCGACTCCAACGAGGCATTGAAAAGGTCAGTCAGTGGAGTTGCTAGAACGTCCCCAAGTTCCCTCAGTATTCTAGGGTGTATCCCATCCGGTCCCATTGCTTTGTCTACTTTAAGTTGAGCTAGTTTCTCACGAACACAGTCTTCTGAAAATTGTTCAAGATGTCCCTCGCTTCTGTTCTTATTTGTGGGTGTTTTCTGAGGTCCTGCTCCTGGTTCTTCATCTGTGAACACAGAACAAAAATATTTGTTAAGCAATTCCGCTTTATCCTTATCAGCTTCTACATATTCCCCCCCTGTACCCTTGAGTCTGACAATACCACTTTTGCTCTTCCTCTTCTCACTAATATATCTGAAAAATGTCTTATCTCTCCATTTTATTGCATTGGCTATTTCCTCCTCCTTTTGAATCTTTGCCTTCTTGACTACTTTGCTAGTTTCTCTAAGTTTTTCCAAATACAGATGCCTGTCTTCCTTTCTCTGTGATCTCTTGTATTTCATGAAGGCCTCCCTCTTTTTCTTCACTTTTTCAGCTACTTCCTTCGAAAACCATAGCGGTCTCCTGTTCCTTTTGCCTTTATTTACCATTTTAACAAAAAGGTTGGTTGCCTTTAAAATACCCCCTTTCAGTTTTGCCCACTGTTGTTCTACATCCCCCAGCTGTTCCCATCCCACTAATGACTCCCTGAGGTATTGGCCCATCTTCGCAAAGTTAGTCTTCCTAAAGTCTAAGATCTTCACCTTGGAATGGATTCTAACAGCCCTAGTCCTAATACTGAACCACACCATCTGGTGATCACTGGATGCAAAATGATCTCCCACTACAACATCAGAAACACTTTCAACATTGGTAAGCACCAAGTCCAGTATGGCCCCTTCACGTGTGGGGTCTGTTACCAATTGCCTGAATAGTTCTCCCTGTAGAGAATCCAGGATCTCCTTACTCCTAGATGATACTGCAGCAGGAATGTGCCAATCAACATCTGGCATATTGAAATCTCCTAGCAGTAGCACTTCCCCTTTCCTAGCAATGCTGCGTATGTCTTCAATTAACTCTCTGTCCACCTCTTCCTCTTGTGAGGGAGGTCTGTATATCACACCAATGCAAATAGATTTCTCTTTCCCTCTTTCTAGTTTAACCCACAATGCCTCCTCTCTCCCTTTTAAGCTCTGTAATTCCAAAGCTTTAATAGTAGTTTTTACATATAGTGCCACTCCTCCTCCCCTTCTTCCTACCCTGTCCTTTCTGAATAAAGTATAGCCAGGTATAGTTACATCCCAGTCATGGTTTTCTGTGAACCATGTTTCTGTAACTGCCACTAAATCTAAGTCCGCCACTCCTACCAAAGCTTCAACTTCAGAGATCTTATTTCCCATGCTACGGGCATTAATACACACTGCTTTCCATATGTTACCCCTGTTACCCATTTCCATAAAGGTATTTAATGTATCACTTACCTGGGGGCTTTCTTCACCCATCCCCAACGAATCTAGTTTAAAGCCCTCTTCAGTAGATTAGCCAGTCTACTACCAAAGATGTGTTGACCTTTCTTGGACAGATGGATGCCATCTCTGCTCTGCAACCCTTGGAACAGCATCCCATGGTCTAGGAAACCAAAACGCTCTCGAAGACACCATCCACGCAGCCATGCATTAATCTCCAGGATGGGATCTTTAAGCTCTGTCTGCTCCATACTTGAGGGCATTTGGGCTACTTTACTCTTTTTTGGAACCTCTCTGCTTTTGGTAGTATCCTTCAAGGATACATTCTTCCGAACCATCCGCTCTTGGGCGACTGTCGGCTTTCCCCTATTATCTAGTTTAAAAGCTGCTCTATCTCCTTTTTAAAGGTTAATGCCAGCAGCCTGGTTCCATCCTGGTTAAGGTGAAGCCGATCCCTTCGGAAGAGCCCCTCCTTTCCCCAGAATGTTCCCCAGTTCCTAACAAATCCAAACCCCTCATCTCTGCACCATTGTCTCATCCACGCATTGAGACTCCGGAGTTCTGCCTGCCTTTTGGGTCCTGCACTTGGAACGGGAAACATTTCGGAGAACGCTACCCTGGAAGTTCTGGATTTCAACTTCCTACCTAAAAGCCTAAATTTAGCCTCGAGAACCTCCCTACCACATTTTCCTATGTCATTGGTACCGACAAGTACCAAGACAGCAGACTCCTCCCCAGCACTATCTAAGACCTTATCTAGGTAGCGCGTGAGGTCCGCTACCTTCGCACCAGGCAGGCATGTTACCAGGCGATCCTCACATCTACCAGCCACCCAGCTATCTACATGCCTAATGATCGAATCACCAACTATAACGGCTGTCCTAACCCTTCCCTCATGGGCACATGGCCCTGGAGAAACTTGCTCGGTGCGAGAGGGTTTTACATCACCTGGAGGACAGGTCCTAGTTACAGGATCACTTTCTGACACACCAGGGTGATGCTCTCCTGTCACATGACCTCTCTCCTACATGGCAACAGGGATGCTGCCAGACTGGAGGTGGGACTTCAGGACTATATCCCTGTAGGTCTCGTCTATGTACCTCTCTCTTTCTTATGTTTTCCAAGTCTGCTACTCTAGCCTCTAGAGAACGGACCCGTTCCCTGAGAGCAAAGAACTCCTTGCACCTAATGCACATGTAAGACCTCTCACCAACTGGGAGAAAATCATACATGTGACACTCAATGCAAAAGACTGGAAAGCCCCCATCTCGCTGCTGGACTGCTGTCTGCATCTTAGTTTTAAGTTTTTGTTTAGATCTTTAAGTTCTTTACTTACTAAGGGTTGCTATGGATATTTATACCAATAAAACTGTACCTAATACATTTAATATACCTTGTTCACCTGAAGCTTAATTAATGTCAGGTCCTTAGTGTATGACTGATTTAGGTAATGAGCTTCACCTGAGAGCACCTCCTGTCTTTTAAGATGTGTAAGTACCTATAAAGCTATGATTATCCCAGGGGTGGGTGGGTAATAACACTTATTAAAAGAGGGCTGCTACACAGTACCCTGTCCTGTGCTGCTGAGGTAAGCTATATTCTTATTTGATTTACATTATAGCTCTTTGCTGCTGCTAGGCTCTAACTTATTATGAAATTTAAACTACAAGCTCTCTGCTGGGTTCTAAATTTAACCAGAAAGCTCTCTTCTGTGTTTTAAATTTAAACTAAAAGTACTTTGCTGATACTAGGCCCTGAGTGACTATTAAATTAAAACTACATGCTCTCTGCTGGGTATGAAATGTAACCAGAAAGTTCTCTTCTGTGTTTTAAATTTAAACTTAAACTGCTGCTACTAGGCCCTGACTGATTTAACAAAAAATAGTGGGTTCACAGATTAAATAGCTTTAATAGAAAGAATTCCTTTCAGAAAATTCCCAGAAGTATATACTCACAATTGCAGATCTCTCTCCAGAAGTAACAGTCCCCTTTTCTAGTCCTTCAAGACTCAGGATTACAGAGGTCTGGTTGAGCTATTTATGCCTGTGCTGCTGAGGTAAGCTGTGACCAACTTCCTGGATGATTAACAGTCCTTGCTTGGATAGAAGGAGTCTTTCAAAATGGCCTTTTGAACTGCCACCTGGTGTTAACACCTATTGAAAAAGTTTCACAGGTCTCTTGCCCCCTAGGTAGAAGGCCTCTTTGTAAAGGTCTCTAGAAGACTTTATTTGCTGCTCAAAGAGTACTGATCCTATTTTGCCTTTTGTGCTAATCTATATTCTTATTTGATTTAAATTATAGCTCTTTGCTGCTGCTAGGCTCTAACTTATTATGAAATTTAAACTACAAGCTCTCTGCTGGGTTCCAAATTTAACCAGAAAGCTCTCTTCTGTGTTTTAAATTTAAACTAAAAGTACTTTGCTGATACTAGGCCTGAGTGACTATTAAATTAAAACTACAAGCTCTCTGCTGGGTATGAAATGTAACCAGAAAGTTCTCTTTTGTGTTTTAAATTTAAACTTAAACTGCTGCTACTAGGCCATGACTGATTTAACAAAAAATAGTGGGTTCACAGATTAAATAGCTTTAATAGAATGAATTCCTTTCAGAAAATTCCCAGAAGTATATACTCACAATTGCAGATCTCTCTCCAGAAGTAGCAGTCCCCTTTTCTAGTCCTTCAAGACTTCTTCTAGTCCTTCAAGACTCTTCTGAAGGGTTATATTCAAATTCAACAATAGTCATGCATCCCATGTATCTCCTCCAAAATCTTCTGGGTTAGAGTAACATTGATATAAGGAGTGAATTCCGCTTTTACTGGAGGGAAATCAGCTTTCTGGACATCAAGATTCTGATTCTGGGGGCATTCACGCTGTAAATGTCCAGTCTCACCACAAGTATAACAAGCACGCATTCCTTTTGACTGTCCATGTCCTTGCTAGGAATTCACATAACCTCTTCTCCCTCTGGCTTTACTCCTACCCCTGCCCATGGGTGGCTGCATAGAAGCAATCTGTAAATTGAGCAGTTTAGTCTTTTTCACATCTATCTTGGTTTGCTCTTCTTGTTGTTCCTTGATAAACTTCAATTCACTGTATTGAGCACCTTCCAGAATTGCATCTGCTGTTCTAGCTGGCCAATCTATTATTGAAGTCTCCAAAATTTCTTTTATTCTCGGATGCAAACCATTTACAAAAATATTAGTGAATCCTGAAGGTGTGTCTTCTGCCTCACCAGAATAGTCCTTAAAAGCTAGCATACACTTAGTGTGAAAATCTGTAACCTTTTCACCCCTATCCTGCCTTAAAGATGTTAGTCTCGACCAATCCTTTACAGGCTTACATACTACATTAATAGATTCTAACAATTTTTCTCTACTCAAAACAAAATTATCTGTTTGAGTCTTCTCTTGAAAATCTATCGCAAGGTCTGTGAGTGGCCACTGCCAGTTATCCACATGGATTGGATAAAAATAAACTGGATTAAAATCACAACCCTAAACAAATTATCTAGATCTGCCCAAGTGAGATTATAACTGTTAATTATTTGAGGCCATAAGGACACAAATCTACCAGGGTTATCCCTGTAATTAGAAAACGTTTTAGCCAAATCAAACACTTCCTTAGGGCTCCAGTTTGCAGGCACAGTCATAGAACCTGTCAAGCCCGCTGGATACAAACAGAAAGGATAAGTAGGCACAATATCACTTCCCTCAACTGCTTCAGATTTAACTGTGCTAGAACGTGAGTTAGTTTGCTGGTGAATAGCTTCCTGAATAGAGCCTAGAGTATAATCGGTCATGCTGCTCTTTATAGGTTCATAATGTCTGTCCAAATCTCTCTCAGTTCTGTCAATAAGTTCATCAGTAACTCTTAATTCCTTTGCAACAGTAACACTATGACCTATTGCCACTCTTAAGGTCCCTATTACATATACAACACTTTCTGTTTCTCTGTCCACACGTGCTCTCAATTCTTTGAGATAGGAGACATTACAAATATCCAAAATACACAATTCTACTCTCCCTAACTTCTGTTTCTCTTTAAATATTTCTTCTCTTAGTTCTGCTGCATGAGTGACCCGCACTCACCCAACTGGTCATTAGTTTTTTTTACCTAACACAAACAACTTTTGTTTCAAATCTTGAACATCATTCCTATGTTTTCTTCATGTGCCATCCGTTCCCATCATGTAAGCACAATCCATTCATGACTATTGCACGGTTTACCTTTAACCGTCAACTCATATCTCAGGTAATGGACCTTATCTAGAGAAAGTTCCCTCCAGAGGAAACTGCGAATTCTCATTACCTGTAGTCACTGAATCCCAATATGCTACGGAATCGATGGCTACATCACCATGTTTCACATACATACAATAGAAGCATACAATAAGAAGGGCTACCTTTCTTAAACGCTAAAGCCCTAGCTCTGTCATGCCATTCACACATCTGAGACAGAGCCTGTCTACTTAACAGATTACACAGGTACACTACCAAAAAACTGCCTCCAGTTTTGCAACTGATTCCTATAGATTTTGGGGTGCTGAATCCAGGAAAAATAGCCAAAATGTTCCATCACGTCACGTTTTCTTGCAAAATTAGATTTCTTACCCATATAAGGAATGTTCAGATAATTTCTTTTTAGCCGACTGCAGTTTATTTTCTTGGCCCAAAATAGAGGTTGTAATGGTTAACTAACTAGAAACACTCCCTGATGATATTTTAGAGTGTTTTGTATTCATTTTATACATTAACAGGACAATTGGGAGGCGGGGGGCTAAATCCAGTACTCGCGCTGGCGCATGTTCTTTCCTGTTCGCCTCGCCTCGTTCGCTCGCTCAAACACGGTGGTTGCGACATGAACGTTCCTGTCAAATTTCAGTTTCTTGCAAGTTCATTATTACCTTTTGTTTGCTCAGTCGTAATCCAGCTTTATTCCGAAGTGGTTCACTACAGTTGTAGTTTGCAGTGCTGTGTATTTGTGATGGCTCACAGAGCCAGAGGTTGCGTCAACTCTCCGGAAGTTTTTGTTTTATTTGTGGGGAATATACCGTGAAAAAGCGGCAGAGGAACATTTCTGCATTTATTAAAAAAGTATATTTTGCCTATTTCGGTTTGAAGTTAGGCGATCAAGACAAACCGTGGGCTCCTCACAAAGTGAGGAAGATCTACGCTTATGGATGAAAGGTTAAAAACAAGCATTTCGTTTCGGAATACCTATGATGTGGCGTGAACAAAGAGACCACAGCAGTGACTGCTATTTTTGCTCTTGCATTGTGAAGGGATACAACTTAAAAAATAAGAACGTAATAAGTTACCCCAACCTTCCCTCAGCAATTAGGCCTATGCCTCATAGCAACGAAGTACCTGTGCCTGAACCACCAAAATCTTTGGATCATATTTGTGTGGACGGTTCTGATCATGATGAGACTCATCAGATGGCTTTTCCCGATGAGTCCAGTACTTCCGAGTTTGAAACTGAACCAGATCCGAAACCTGAACTTTTCTCTCAAGCTGAATTGAATGATTTAGTCCGGGATTTAGGACTCCCAAAAGATGCTGCCCAACTGCTAGGTTCTCGGCTTAAACAGAAAAATCTATTGTCACCAGGAACAACTTTGTATTGGTACCGCAACCGCGAGACACAATTTTTGAAGTATTTCAGCAAAGAGGAAGATTTGGTATTTTGCAACGATATATACGGAGTGATGGAAAAGTTTAAACTCAAGTATGATCCTGCTGAATGGCGGCTGTTCATTGATTCGTCAAAAGACAGCATAAAAGGTGTTCTTCTTCATAATGGCAACACATTCGCTTCAGTTCCTATTGCTCACTCTGTTATTCTCCAAGAAAAATACGAGAATTTGGCCCTGATTCTTCAGAAGATTCGTTATGATGAGCATAAGTGGATGATTTGTGGAGACTTTAAAATTCTATCCATGCTATTAGGGCAGCAATCCGGTTTCACCAAATATCCCTGCTTCCTTTGCTTGTGGGATAGCCGGGCCCGCGACCTACACTGGGGGAAAAAAGACTGGCCAATTCGGGAGTATTTGAGACCCGGTGAGAAAAATGTTCTTCATGAGAGCTTGGTACCTCGTGATAAAATTCTATTACCACCTCTCCACATTAAGTTGGGTCTCATTAAGCAATTCATCAAGTCCCTTCCAAAAGATGGTGAGTGCTTTCGGTACCTTTGCTCAAAGTTCCCCCGACTTTCTGAAGCAAAGCTAAAGGAAGGAGTGTTTGTTGACCCTGATATAAGGAAACTCATTTCAGATGGAGCATTCGCTGAAACGATGTCTGAGAAGGAAAAAGAAGCCTGGGATTCCTTCAAGGATGTTGTTCTCAAATTCTTGGGGAACAGGCGGGATGAGAACTATAAGGATATTGTTGCCAGGATGCTCAATGCCTTCAAAGAACAAGGCTGTAACATGAGCCTGAAAGTCCATTTCTTGCACTCCCATGTGAACTACTTTCCCGAAAACTTGGGGGCGTACAGTGAAGAACAAGGTGAAAGGTTTCACCAGGACATCAAGGACGCAGAGAGAAGGTACCAAGGAAGATGGAACACCACTATGATGGCTGATTTCTGCTGGTTGCTGCTGCGGGAAACACCAGATGAAAAATACGCCAAGCAGCGCACCAAGAGAAGCAGTCGGGGGAAGAAGAAACGGGCCCACCAGGAGATTGATTGACCCAAGAATGACTTTAAAATCTAAACTGTGTTGACAAATATCGTGTTTTTACTAAACTTTGAAATAAAAATTTGCTAGTTATTACCACAGTGTCGGATCTCATTTATTAGAATTTTATTTTCACACCATCGGGTGTTTGTCTTCATGTATTGCAATGGTGCGGTTTGCATTTTCTATTCTTACATACATACCTGTACAACATTTTTTGCACATTTCTTTGCTTTGCTTTGTGTCTAACCTCGCTCTTATATGCTCAATGTTTGTGCACATGTATGTGGCTGTTTTAAGTGCAGACAATTTTGCTACCATCACAGTGTGTTTTGTTGACATTACTCTATTCTTATGTGCTGCCTTGTTACAATTTTCTTTATTCTTATTTGAATAACTACTAAACAATTAGTATAAAGAATTCATCCAAGAAACTTTTATCTCGATCGCACTCAATCTGAAACGTTCACCTCAAACTGCTAACCCAATGTAGCAAAAAATCTGTACGTGATGGAGCAAATTGGTTACCAGATTTGGATTCAGTGCACCAAAAAATGCAAAAAATCAATCGAAACATTAGAGGCAGTTTAAAAAATTTTTTTTAGTGTACCTGTGTTACCCATCACTGGTAATACTCACAAATCTTCTGGCACATTCTGCCTTTGCCCTGAATGCAGAGACCCATATCCAAGTCATGGCACAAACTGTTTGTGTACTCTGCACCTCCCCTCACCGGTAACAGCACCTGGGTTCTTGGGTAATGGATTTCCACACCCAGAGCAATGAGAAGGAAGCAAATACGGTTAATAATACAAAACACAACACACAATTGTATTATAAAAACCACAAAGCTTTGGGAGAGAAAACAATCTGCGCCTTGTTTTCCCTGATAACATAGACTTTGGCTATTTTATCTATAGGTCAAAATTCTTTTACACAGCATAATTTTCACCTTATTGTTCTACGTCATGCATCGCGTATATTCATAACGTGCATCTCTATGTCTCTATGTCATAGGTCAGTTCTTATTAGCATAGGTCATCATAAGGAGACATACATGTATTCC
Organism: Ichthyophis bannanicus; assembly: GCA_033557465.1. NCBI lineage: Eukaryota > Metazoa > Chordata > Amphibia > Gymnophiona > Ichthyophiidae > Ichthyophis > Ichthyophis bannanicus. The sequence goes on from CM066032.1 coordinate 612,127,971, forward strand.
CAGACATTACTTATTAAACAATAATTCTAACACTAGCAGTTTTGATATCTCTGATTCGAGACTGAAGAGACAGTTTCTCCTTGCACTATCTGTTTCATAACAAACTTAGGTTCTCTGTTATGTGAAAGTTCAGCCTAGTTATTTCAGTAGAGTCTTTCAAGGTTGTTGGCTGAGTAATAAGCCCTGGAATGTCTGAGTTACTGAATCTGTGGTGTTAACTCTTTCTGCGGGCTTTCAGTAATATAATGTTATTAAGTACCCTCACAGTGTACACAGCCCTGTACAGACAAGCTTCCTTTCAAATACCAAAAGGATATCTGTGTGTTTTATTGACTAGAGCAAGGTTTCTGACTGTGTAAACCATGAGATACTCTGGGCCACATTAAGAAGCATGGGTACATCAGAACACCTGATTTTCTCTTATAGAACCTTTACATTGATAGGAAGGATAATGCGGTATAGAAAACTGGATAAATAAATAAATTGATAAAGAAGCAACAATTTGAATCGAACGAGGAGAAACAGAATGATTTGAAATCAGCAAAAGTGTATGGCAAGGCTTCATATTTCCCCCCTACCTGTTTATACGCAGAACAAATCATCAGAAAAACAGGACTGTATGATGACAACTGAGGTGTGAAGAATGGTGGAGGACTCATCAACAACTTCCTATGTTGATGATTCCACAATACTGGCTGAAAGAAGATGATCTGAAACTTTAGCCTCTCAAAATCAAGGAACTAGTCTTAAAATGGGACTGCACCTTTATGTAAAGAAGACAAAAATCCTGACAACTGGAAAAATTAATATGTTCATCAATGATGGAGAAGAAATTGAAATAGTAGACAACTTTAACCTGCTGGGATCAATAATCAATAAAGAAATGATAAGCAATCAAGAAATCCAATGATACATTACTCTTGGCTGAATGTCTATGAAGGACCTAGATAAGATTCTGAAGAGCAGAGATGTCTCTTTTCATACAAAGATCTGACTTGTCCAAGCCATGGTATTTTCAATAATGTCATATGGATACAAAAGTTAGACAGTGTAAAAGTTAGACAGGAAGAAAATCAATGCCTTTGAATGATGGTGCTGATGAAGAATACTGTGTATACAATGGACTGTCTAAAGAATAAACCAGTCAGTATTAGAGGAGATCAAACCTAAGCTTTCTTTAGAAGCACAGATGAGAAGACTTCTACTTTCATACTTTGGACACATCATGCGAAGAGAGGGATCATTAGAGAAAGACATCATGCTTGGCAAGGTTGAACGTCAATGCAAAAGAGATCGATCAATACAATAACAGCAGCTATGGATGCCACTCTATCAACAATGAGCTGCCTGTCTGAAGACCAAACACAGTTTAAGACAACTATCCATAGGATCACTATGAGTCGACACCAACTCAACAGCACTTAACAGGAACAACATTTCCCACTGATCCCATAGTTATTTGAAAGGTAGCTGGAATGGTGAGACTTTGAAATGTGAGATAGTCCAGAAAGACAACCTGCAGTGGTAATGGGATGGTGCTCCCATAAATGAAAATGTGTACTTGTGGGTAGATCAAAGATAATTTTCTCCATAAAGACTGATAACTTATTATCAAGAACATTTACAGAAGCATCAGTGTCACTGAGTGTTAATGTTATTATAGAAGATGTCCGATGTATATGGTACAATTAATCAGTCAACCAATTATCCACCTATTGCTATGAAAAAAAACTCCAAGCAGCAAAAAAAGAGAAAAAAGCTCCACCAACTTGAAGAGTAGAAACCTTTTATCCAGATCCTTAAGTACCTCAAATCAAGATTGGCTGGCAATAAAGCCAAAAAGAAAATTTATAGGCTATCGGGCCGGCTCAGTATTAAATCATCATTGGTCCAGAGGAGTAACAATTGAAACAACAATACATACACACACCCATTTAGAGCCAAAATACATAAACTCAGAACAAATACCATATAAACCTTAATACAAATATAGGGCAAGTTACTGCTCAAGCCATTTTTTATAAATACGCTATAAACAGCCAACTGACGCAATATTGCGTTTCGATGGTAAAAATACTCATCTGCGTCAGAGAAAAGCCAAAAAACACAAACCTCTTTTGCCGGGGTCTATTTGGGCACACTTCACCAACTTTCAAACAAGAAATGCTATAAAAAGTGCTTAGCCACCCCCACAAAAAATTCAAAACCAAATACTACCATCATTCAACATCATGCAATCCATTCAGCTGATCCAAAAACACTCCCTTCCATATTTAAAACCACACGAGTTCAAAACAGTCAATCACTTATCTGAATCTTTCAAACACAAAACCAACAAATCATACAACATGTTCATTCATAAACATATTCAAAAAATCTCCACCAATCAACAGCCACTCAAATTAACTTCAGATAAGGAGAGCCAAACTCCAGAGAGCGATCATAGTCAGGAAACACTACCAAACCAAGAAACAAAAGTGCTCAGCTGCCCACAGCTCACCACTCAGCCATCTACCACAATCCACACACGTGGAGCCCCATTCTGGGAAGGAGACATCCCTGCTGAAGACAGGGCCGTTAAGTCCCGGGTCTGGTCCTTGGGAACAAAACGTTCCCAAGGGAGTCCGAATCGGGCCCAAGGACTGCCCGGCATGCCTGTTCCACCTTTGGGGACGTCCTCCCTACAGGCGCTCTAGACATCCACATTCCTGGCCCCTCTTTTCCCTGCCACCCAACCCAAGGCTGGCCTCCCGTGGCCTGGATCAGGCAGCGGGGACTCCCCCACACCCGACCCCAGCTCCAGGGGTGGTTCCCCTGCCCCGATCGGCCACAAAATGCTGCTTATATCACCTCTGAGGTGGTATAAGCAGCACATCCCAGCAGGCCCGACAGCACGTACAGGCCTTGTACATGCTGCCAGGTGGCCCACCTCCACTCCACCCCCCCCCTCCCTGCTGGCTCTCCCTGTCTTGAAGCACAGGACTATGGGGAGAGCTGGTGAGGGAATAGGATCTAGGTGGATTGCAACCTGTATTTGAAAATGTGGGCCATAGCCATCAAACCTGAGCAATATACACATAAATCAGCTCCTATAAAAGAGAACCATTCTATTTCCTGATTCAAACCCACTGCGGCAATTGAATGTAAGCAAAACATCCACTCAGCTTCCCTTCTATTTAATACAGACAAACAATTATCCCTTTTCCTGCCATTGAAGCTCACTGACGATATGACCCTTAGTAATCCAGTGATCAACCATGGGAGCAGTAGACGCAGAATTCACAAAACGGCTTTATGATAGTTAAGTCGAAGACGCACCTTATGCTTAGTGTGCCAGACATATAACAGGGAGCATAGACAGATGATGTCTTATACACCCCAAGAGGGAATCACAGTTGGTGGCAAATCTACTAGAATATGTCCTCCCACCCGGGTCAACCCAGGACGGGCCCACAATTGTAAACTGACATCATGAACATTGACCACACCAGTCGTGCCCCAAAGAAGTGGCACCAACTGATTTGGGAACAAAATGAGTAACCATTTCTCCTAAGTTTAGACCTCTTTTATAAGCCACCATAGGAAAATCTGAAAAAATCAGATGGAGGCTCAAAACCTCCCAGTGAGATTTCAAAATCATAACAATCAAATGGGAAGCAAAGGTTTCTGCTTTTTAAGTTGGAGGAGATTTTTTTCTCTTTTTTTGTTGCTGGCCACTGGAATTAATGCCATATAAAACATTTTGTATTTCTGGGATCAGCTGTTGTATAGTATGCTGCTGTAACCTTCCACCAGGCAAAGAGTACAAGTGAGTGGAGTTTAAATTCACAGAGGTATAGCCTCCAGCGAAGTATACTGTGGCATAGTCTAATATAAAAATAACTGAGAAGGATCCAGAGAACTCAAAAGTGGCATTGTGGTAATCTTTGTGGAGACTTCTGTGTAAGAAAAGAATATCTAAGTGTGAAGGCTGACATGGCATGCGGATATTAGAGCCCTGACTACTATTGAAGCATACAGACAAGTGCAGGATGTTTCTGGAAATATGATAAGGATTGTGATGCAGCATGAAACATAGCCTGTGGGAACTTGTTTTTAGTGTTGTACTGTTGACCTGAAAGGTATCAGGTGTGTTCTTCTGCACCTTGCTCCTTCTATCATCTACAGTACTTCCCTGGCTCTGTTATCGTTATTTGGACCCCTTACTCATCCATTTATCAATTCCACACGACCATTTCTGCTGACCAGAATGTGTGTTCTCACAGATCCTGGTGCCCTGGGGATGGATGAAGACTTGTCCTTTCTGCTTTCTTTCTTGCTAGGTCTTGCCATCTAATTTCCATCCACTGTGCATTCCTACAGAACGTTTTGGGCCTCTTCTCCCAACATTCACTGAGGATACCTCCTAGAATGTTAGATCATTAAGGCATAAACATTCATTAATTCTGGATCTAATCCAGGCTCACTAGTTACATAGGTTTCAGTGAGACAAAGAATAACAGATGATTCATATTATCTAGTCCAAACAGGTCCACCTGGCTTCTCTATCACCACCATTTGCCCTCATAAGTATGGAAGAAGAATCACTAGTATCCTTTTCTGATAAAATTAGCACTAACAAGCTGGCAATCCCACTCCTTACATTCATTGAATCATTACTTGTATAACTGCCTCGTCTGGAACTTCTCAACTTTCTCTTGGAGGGCCTTTTACTAAAGGGTGCTACCTGGCCTTGCATGTTCTGACATATGCTAAAGGTGGACTGGGACACACGTTGCCAAGTAGCACAGGGCTATGACAGCACAGGATGATTCCTGTGCAAATTGTGCAACTCTCATGAAGAGGCGTGAGTGGGAAAGTTAGGGACGAAGAGTGGGCATGGCACAGTGAGTGTATGGTGTTAAAACAGCACTAACTGCATTAGTGCAAGGTCTTCTAACACTATCTCAATAGGCGCTGTTAGGTGTACCTGCGCTAATGCAGCCCATGCTATGGGACGGGGCTCTGCATTAACTGCCAGGGAATGTTTTCTATGTCCCCGGATGTTAATTTGGGGGTATGGCATGTAACTCACCATGGTTTCAGCACTAATTATGTGTTAGATGCAACACCTTAGTGCCTGTTAGTTAAAGGCCCCCTTAATCTATCAAGCACCCCACCCACTCATCTTTAACTAGAAGAACTCACAGCTACAATTTCTGATAGTCACTCTCTCTGCACCTCTGTTATTACTAGATGATTTTAACATACATGCAAACAATCTTCCTTAGCTTGTAGCAGGACTCATGACCTAAATTTTAAACTGATTTCCATTGCTCCTTTCAACATATCAGGCTACTGCATTGAACTAATTTTCTTGTCCAACCAAATGTTAAATATCTCAAACTCCTTAACCAACTTGCCCTTACCCTGGTCTGATCATCGCTGTAACACTTTTGAGCTTGATAGAGTCCCCTAAAATGGTCAGGATAAAGAACTTAAGATGCTTTCCAGGAAACTTCATTCACTGAAAATAGAAGCTCTGACCAAAGAACTATACCTCTTTAACACTTGATTTCCAGAAACTGACTTGCAATACACTTCTTTAGGCAGGCTCTAGACAAGGTTGACTCAATCAAGGAGAACACGTTGTCCCTCTGAAGCCCCCAATCACCCTTGGTACCATCCAGGACTTAGGAAACAAAAATGCTAAAATGCTAAGGCGAGGGACAATAACTCAAAACCAACATCACAACAAATCATTTAACCTCTAAAAGATAAATATCCTCTTACAAGTCCCTCATGCTGCAGGCAAGAAAGCATGCCTTTTGCATTGCTGCAAACTCAAGGCTACAAGCACCATTTAATTTTAAGTTGATTTCTGCATTCACAGAAGCTGACCCTTTAGACATACCCTCCAGTTCCATCTCAATAGAACAGCATGCTGCTTTCTTGTATGTAAGATTGACAAATTGCTCTCTGAATTCAAATCCTATGCTGTTACAAATATTCCTTTGGTATTCAATGATGAAGTTTGTCCAGACCCTCTTCTCAATTATACTGTCCCTCAGCAGTGCTCAAAATACTCTTTATGGTTTTAATCCCGTGTCATTCCTAGAGTTAGACAATCTTTAAAACACCACCAGCAACTCTGCCTCTCTTTCTGACCCAGTGTTTGCACATCTCTCACCTTGCTCCCCCTCATCCAGATTATGATAAACAATAGCTTGTCTCAAGGTCTTGTTCTTGACAAATGGAAAGAAACATGAGTCCATCCTCTCCCAATAAAGCTAACCTTGACCCTGAGATTTCATAAAAACTGTAAGCCCATTTCCAACCTTCTGCCCTGGTAAAAATGATTGAAAAGGTTTTTTAAGATCAACTAATTGATTTCATTAGCAAGACCAATGTTCAGGTATTAGACATGGCCACATCACAGAAACTGCTTTGGTAGGAATATTGCTCATTTATCGATGCATGTTGAAATGTCCTTCTCATCTCTTTTTTGGCATGACTGCTGCATTTGATCTCAGACAGACATAGGGACTGAAGGCATTGCTTTGCAGTAGTTTAATTCCTACCTCTACAATTGTACCTTTCATGCTGTCTCTGATACTAATCTGTGTTCCACCTCCACCCTCAGCAGTGGTATATACCAAGAATCAGTTCTTGCCCCTATCCTTTTTAATAGCTTTGTGGCTCCTTTTACCTCCATTGTTAAGGATATGGGATCATTCAAATATTCTTTCCCATGATCCCCAAGAGGTTACAGCAATTCAATAGCCTTTTAAACTAAACACACAAAACTCTGAGGCGATTTGATTCTCACAGAACAAATGATCAACTTCTTTCATGAAGTGTTTGTTGATGACTCTCTTCTGAGGGATACAGAGGTGTCCATCTGCCAATCAGATATGATATCCCGGGAGGTATGATGCTGCTAGGTACCAAAATCAGAGATGAGAGTTTGCCAAGATTCATCAAGCCTACTGACCATTATTTGATACTTCTCATCCATGTTGGCACACATGATACTGTTAGCATATCAAGAGTGACTTCATGACTCTGGAGAGAGAGAGGTAAAGCAGACAGGTGCTCAAGTGTTCTCCTCAATTCCCTCTGTCAAAGGCCAAGGCATCCTGGAGATGATTGAATGGCTGCATGGATGGTCATCGAGAACGTTGTGGCTTCTTGGCCCATGGGATGATTTTCCAAGAGCTGCTGAGCATCGTGCATAGTATCAAGACTTGCCCCCTACCCGTTCCCCTAGTATCAGGCCATCCATCCAATTCAGTAGCCATAGATCAAGGAAAACTGCTGAGTAATGTAACTGTGAGGCTTAACCCTGGAATTACCGAGATTTTTTGCACACACTGAATACTGTTGGGGTCATAAATGACCCCACAACGAATTTTAATTGTTAACCATGAAATTTTAAACTAAATAGACAAAATATTATTCCGAATTAATTATTTATTATATGAAGGTTAAATGTTTTGAAATTTAATGCTTTATCATAAAATTACATGAAGAAGAGTTGCCATGAAAGCAGTTTTTGCATGCACTTGATGAACACAGTAAAGTAACTACAGTCATTTGCATGAGACACAGACAATTTCTGAATGTTCTTTGCAAACTATGTTGCTTTTCTTGTCTTTTTCTCTGGAACAGCAGTGACACCTTGCCCTTTTCTTTGGGATCCCGACATTGCAAACAGCATCAGTGGCTTCTTCAGTGCTGGAAGAAGTCTCGTTGCAATTACTCTGAAGCAGCTGCTTTCCTAATTCCAAGAGGAATAGACGACGTCTGTGCTTTGACTTGGACTGCCATTCTGGATTTAGTGACATCCAAACAATGAAGGCGTTCAAAGCACTGATGTCCAACATGTTGTAGAAGATTGTCACTGGCCAGCGTCTTGTCATTCGTTTTGTGGTATACGTACGCAACATTTGATCTGCCGTATCTACTCCACCTTTACTAGAATTATAGTCCAAGATCATGTGTGGTTTTTTGTCTGGACATGTATTATGTACTTCTTATTGATTATGCAAAGTGCTCAGAAGAACAACCACTTTTCCTTTCTTCGGGCAATAGGAAACCAGAGTGGCGTCATCACGAAAGGCAAACAGTGAAGTGAATACCTCTCGGCCCTTGTGCTGTTACAAATTCTGGAGGAAATTCTTTTCTGTTCTTTCGAATTGTCCCCAAAAGTGTCATTTGTTTTTCTAGAAATTTCCGTGACAGGGATAAACTGCAGAAGAAATTGCCAACAGTAACATTTCTGCCAGATCGCGTCAATCCTTCAGTGAGTTTGCAGCACAACCCTTTCACCCTGATTTCTGTTCCCTGTATTGTCCGCGTTCCCTTCCAGTCTATACTTGAAGACGCAGAACATATGACGTTGCACTGTCACACAACATCCATAGCTTTATGCCATATTTCCCAGGTTTGCTGGGAATATATTGTCTGAAAGGAACACGGCCACGAAATGTAAGCAGTTGCTCATCCACGGTAAAACATTTTCACCAGGAACAAAGGCGTCACTTAGAGTTGCTTCCCAGGTATCAAAAAACGTGTCTGATGGGAGCAAGCTTATCCACGCCTCGTTGTTCACATCTGTTGGTTGCATCATCAAATCTGAGAGCACAAGAAATTTGCTGAAAACGGTTACGGGCCATATTTTGCCGAAAACAGAACGACCATCTTCAAGGTTCCACAACTGAACTATGGATTCATTTTGTGACTTTGTACATGCCTGAGAGGATCAGAAGTCCAAGAAAACGTTGAAATTCTCCGTCTGTCAAATCTTTTCAGGTGTCCGTCATAAATGTGTCCTTCCTTGTTTTCTCGTCCACATCATGATTTCATTCAATAAGTTCTTCCTCATGAACAAGTGGAATGCTGCGAGAGGGCCATCAACATTTCGTCCAGCATACCTTTGTAGGACCTTGTAGTACGGGCATGACATTAGCTCTGGTGAATTCTTCCAGCAGCTTGCTTTATAGGTTTCCTGTTCCATGATGTGGCATCCTTAGATACATAGACTTCAATGGCAAACATTTGTGCTTATAGTTGATGACCTCTTAGCTTCTCTATGACCACAACTAAGATTCCTCAGAGATGTTACTGACACCAAGGATCCTGCCTTCTTCCCCGTCCAGCACAGCCTCGACCTTTGCCTCGACCTGTAACTTGACTCTTTGCTGCAGGCAATGTTACCGGCTCAACATCAGTCTCACATTCACTTGGCGACCAACTGCTGTCGCAATCTGAATCATGACTGTCATCATCAGATTTATTGCCCGAACTTGGCTGATATGCTTCTTCGCTTGCTGAATATACTGCATCAGTCACTGTCAGCATCTCGTTGCACATATTTCTCTTACTGGGTAGCTGAATACTTTCGTTTTGACATCATAAACAATAACCTAAAATAAATAAAGATAAAGTTGAATAAAACGCAAAGCAGTTTTACTATAGGTGTACAATAATCGTGATGAATGAGCTGAAAGCCTTTAGATTTCATTGGAAATAATGAGAGAACGTATGATATCAATTACAGAAAATGTGTTTCATAAAATAAGAGTACAAAAAATAAATGATACATAATTAATGATAAATACATTTGTCAGATCAAAAAATTCACAAAAACTGCAAATTGTATCACGATCCAAACCCGGACGTAAGCAACTGGGGTCAAAAATGACCCCACTGGTACTCTGTGCTGCAATTCATCACTAGCGTCACCTAGCGGATGAAAATTATTCTTCTCATGGCGGCAATATAAAGAGAATATTGACATGTGAAAGGTCATAAAAAGATTGCATTCTTGAACAACTAGTTTCCGAGATACGCATTGTGAAACTTGCAATGGGGTCACTTTTGACCCCATCGGTACTCCCAGGGTTAATCAGTGCAAGAATTAGTGGCACCCTAGATGAGCCCTCCATTCCACCGCCCCCCCCTTCACCACTGTTGCCGCTGCTGCCCCTTTCCACAAACCAGAAGTCTACATCAGGAGGGGGGGAGGGTGGAAGCGACAGCTTATACAAGTCAGGAAACACAATGCAGCCAGGTGAGTTTAGGGTAAGTGCTGTTTCTCCAGGACCAAGCAGGAAGTCAGTCCTCACATATGGGTGACGTCGGCGCCGACGGAGCCCTCATGCGGAGCATTTCCCCAGCTTTCAAGGAAAGCCTTTGGGAATGCAGCGCGCAAGCGCGGTCCCCTTCCCGCCCAAGGGTGCCATCTTGCCCAGTCTTTCTTTTTCCACAGAGCGCAATGGACGTGTGTTCGTCTCACCCGGGAAAAGTAGATTTTTTTCGGCTATTTTGGCTTTTTCCTGATCCGGTTCGAAGCCGGTTCCCCTTCCCGCCTGGGCTTGGTACAACTGGTATCGAGTCCGTAATTTTGATTTTCGGTTTTTGTCCTTCGTGACTAGCGTTCGCGCCTTTTTTGTGTTTCACTGGCAGCCCGGTCTTTTGACCTTGCAGGGGCCCTTTTTCCCCTGATGGCTGCAGGTGGGGTCAAAAAGTGTGATTGGTGCAAGAAACTTATGTCTCTCACTGACACACATGACTGCCTCCTCCGCTGCCTTGGGCCCAACCATGACCCGCTGCTCTGTGGCCCATGCGGCAAAATGTCGTCGAAGGCCACTTCGGAGCTGTCAGCATCAACGTGAGAGAATTTCCTCAGAGTCTGCGTCCGGCCAGGCACCCGGACTTCGTCAGAGGCCCGGGACATCTCGGGAGTCTGACCCTGAGTGCCGTCGGGGTTCCTCTGAGAGGGAGTTCCTCCTCCGGCTGGGAGCACAAAAGGAAGAAGAAGCTCCCTCGAGGGTGGCATCGGTGGAGGCTGCTTGGATCCTCGAGGGCCAGAATCGCGTAGCCCTGACCACCGCCCCGGTCTCTCAGAGTCGGAGAAGCCGTCCAAGTTACCTCGCGTGGAGCCAGAGTCTCTGAGTCATGTAAGTGCTGTTGTCCTCGAGGACTCTCCTCCGGGAGAACCGATGTCGGGCCCGATGCCGTCGGGGGCCCGAGTCGGGGGCTGCTGAGTCCTCCTGAGCTTGGACTCAGGCTGACGGCCTGGAGAGCAGCTTGGCTGCTTCATGGAACAGCAGCAGGTGTTGATCGCCGGTCTGACCGGTGCATCTGCCCCAAACCACCGGGACCTCGACGTCGAAGTCGATCCGGAGACCGAGCCGATCCTAGCTCGAGTAATGAAGAGTCGATCCTCGGTCACGGTTCCCCTCAACCTCCCGTGCGGGGCTGAGGTCGTCGACACACCGATACCCTCGGTATCGGGGTGGGTGGCACTGAGGCCACCACATGGCCAGAGCCGCTCGATTCCTCCTCGGAGGAGTCAGCGTAGGAGACGGAGGACGAGGAGTCCCAGGACACTTTCTGGACCCAGTGTGTCCCTTCGGACTCACTGGAGTCCGAGCCTTGGAGAAGGTCCCTCCCGGAGGATACCTGGTTCTCGGACTTCGTGAGGGACATGGACAAAGCTTTGGCTTTCCCTGCGGACGCCGAAGAGGAGCCTCGAGCAGAGGAGCTCGATGCCCTCCAATATGACTTTCCTCCGAAGGAAGCCTTTACTGTACCGGTTCCTCCGATGCTGGAATGGCTGCTCTTCTGTATGTGGGAGGCACTGGCCTCAGCGCTGGTTCTTAGCAAACGGGTCGATTCCATTTATCGAGTCCGTAAGAGCCCTGGGTTCCAAAAGGCGCAGCTACCGCACAACTCCATGGTTGTGGAATCGGCCATGCACCGCCTGAAGAGTCAGAAGATGCACTCCTCGGTACCCCCCGGCCGGGAGGCCCAGAACCTGGATGCCCTCGATAGAAAGTGCTTCCAGGGCTCTATGCTATCTTGCCGTGTCCAGACCTACCAGCTGTACATGGGCATGTACCTGCGAGACCTGGCAAAGGAAATTGCCGGGTTCTCAGCTGGCCTCTCCGAGGAACCTTTGCAGAGGTTCAAGGCTTTGTCAACAGGAATTTGAGAGTGCTCGAAGTTATATCTCAAGCAGCCTATGATGGCTTCGAGGCTTCAGCCCGGGTAGCCGCGACTGGCATCGGTGCACGACGTCAGGCCTGGCTACAGTCATCAGACCTGGAGTCATGGGTACAGGACAAGTTGGTCGATGTACCCTGCCGAGGTGAAAACCTTTTCAGTAAGCCCATGACTGAAAAGGCTGCAGAAATCGAGACTGAGACTCTCACCAGGACAAGGCTGTCAAGGAAGACTTCTGACCCTTCTCAAAAAAAGAAAGGGCTCGGGGAAAAAAGCCCTTTTTTCCTTTTTTTTCCCGAGGAAGGGTGCTGCCTACAAATCCTACCCTCAGCATCAAGCCTCTCGAGCTCCCCAACAGGGTCAGCCAGGCCAAGGGTCAGGGGTATGGGCCCCATAGGCAGAAGATCCCAAGCCGCCAGCTCTGGCTCATGCACATCAGGGAGCGGGGTTTTGACTCACACAGAATATCCTCTTCTCCGCCGCTGGCTCAACTCAGCACAGGATGTCGGCTGACCATGTATAACTACAGGTGGCCAGCCATCACAGGGTATACCAGGGTACTCAGCATAGTCCAAAAGGGCTACATGCTCCACTTTCAACCAGCTACCCCCCTCCTACTTTCCAGGGGAGCCTCCAAGACTCCCTCTACACAGAAACCTCCTCCTTCATGAGTTGGCAAGTCTTCTAAAGGAACAGGCGGTGGAACCCGGTGCCTCACCACCTGGAAGGGCAAGGCTTCTACTCCAGGTACTTCCTGGTACCAAAAAGGACAGGAGGCCTCCGGCCTATCTTAGACTTGTGAAACCTAAACAAGTTTCTGGAGAGGGAAAAGTTCAAGATGCTTACCCTTGGGATACTGCTGCCCTACCTACAGCAGGGAGACCGGCTATGCTCCTTAGACCTAAAAGATGCGTATACTCACCATTCATCCAGACCACAGACAATATCTCAGGTTTGTGGTGGGAGGAAACCATTTTCAGTACAGGGTACTTCCCTTTGGCCTAACCTCTGCCCCCAGGGTTTTCACCAAAATTGCCTGGTGGTGGTGGAGGCCTATCTCTGGAATCGGGGAATTTTTGTCTTCCCATACCTGGACGACTGGCTCACCAGGGGCCAAGTCTCTCCAAGAGGCCAGACAAGTCACTCTTCCCCACGGTCTCTCTTCTTCAGCATCTGGGCTTTGTCATAAAACTACACAAAGGTCCACTTTGCTCCCCCTCTCAGAACCTAGAGTTTATAGGAGCAAGATTAACACCCTGCAGGCAAGAGATTACTTGCCCGAGGACAGGGCCCACAGACTGATGGACTTGGCAAACCAGTTCCAAAGCAATTTTCAGGTCTCCCGCCAGGCACTTCCTGCGGCTCCTGGGCCACATGGCATCCACGGTACATGTGACTCTGAATGCCAGTCTGCACATGCGGGCTGCTCAGTGGTGCCTCAGAGCTCAGTGAGCGCAGGCCACCATCCCCAGGCAACCTCCGAGACAGAGTAAAGGTGTCCAAACCACTTTTGGACTCCTTACAGTGGTGGCTACATCTCCCAAACCTTCTTCAGGGGGGTACCTTTTCAGGCTCCAGCACACACAAGGGTGCTGACGACCAATGCTTCCTTAAGGGGCTGGGGGTGCACATTGCCATGGCACGTGCACTCAAGGCCTCGGTCTCCTCGGGAGGCCACACAGCAAATCAATCTTTTGGAGCTGCGAGCAAATCCACTAGCTCTGCAGACTTTTTCTCATGCCCTCTTCTCACCAGTCTGTCTCAGTTCAGACAGACAATCAGGTGGCAATGTTCTATGTGAACAAGCAAGGGGGCACGGGGTCCAGGCTCCTATGTCAGGAGGCGCAGGCCCTTTGCTCCTTTGCAGTCAAACAAGGCATGTTTTTCAAAGCAGTTTACCTTCCTGGTCAGGAGAATTTCCTAGCAGACGAGCTAAGCAGGATTCTCCAGCCTCACGAATGGGCAGTTGAATCCATGGGTGGTCCAACAGATCTTCCTCCACTGGGGACTTCCGTACATCAATCTCTTTGTCAGTCCACAAAACCGTCAGCTGCCCAGGATTTGCTCCAAACAGCCGCATCCCCTGAGAATGGCAGCAGATGCTGTTCTGATCTCTTGGTCTACGAGCCTCCTGTATACGTTTCTTCCCACGCCCCTGGTGGCCCGAACTCTGTTCAAGATTCTCCGGGACAAGGCCTCAGTGATTTTGGTAGCCCCCAGATGGCCAAGGCAACCGTGGTTTCCACCACTTCTGCTACAGTTGGCGGTGGAAACTCCATTTCCCTCTTGGGTTGCAACACCATCTCCTGTCTCAAGATCAGGGTTCCCTTCTGCACCCCAATCTCAGATCCCTCAATCTGATGGCCTGGCTGCTGAAAGGATAGTGCTAGCTTCCCTTGCTTCTACTAAGGAGGTTGAAGAGGTGGTTTTGGCCTCTAGGAGGCAGTCCACCAGGAAGTCCTATGCCCTTAAGTGGCGTAGGTTCACGATATGGTGTGCTCAGCGCAATGAAGAACCTTTCTCTTGCCTTGTGCCAGTAGTATTGCAGTATCTACTTCACCTGTCAGACCTAGGCCTTAAGTCTAACTCTGTTCGGTTCCACCTCAGTGCTCTATCAGCTGCACGCACTCCCCGGTGGAGGGACAGTCTCTGTCGGTTCATCTCTTGGTGTCCCGCTTTCTCAGAGGTCTGCTTCTTCTCAAGCCTCCGGTTCGTCCACCGGCGACTGAGTGGGATTTGAACGTGATCTTGCAGCAACTTACTTGCCCACCGTTTGAGCCGATGGCTACTTGCCATTTGCGCTTCCTGTCTTGGAAAGCGCTCTTCCTGGTAGCTCTTACCTCGGCCAGACGTGTGAGTGAACTACAAGCTCTGGTTTCTGATAGACCGTACACACGGTTCTATAGGAACAGGGTGGTCCTCTGGACCCATCCAAAGTTCCTTCCAAACGTGGTCGTCTCTTTCCACCTCGACCAGGAGGTGGTTCTTCTGACTTTCTTTCCCAGGCCGCATACCAGCCGGGCTGACACCACAGTCTTGCATACCCTGGACTGTAAGAGGTCATTGTCCTTTTTACATAGAATGTATGCGGCGGCATCGAAGGGCTACTCAGCTCTTCGTCCCTTTGACCCTAATAAGATGGGGTTACCTGTCTCAAAGGAATACGTTGTCCACTTGGGTAGCAGATTGTATCGCCTGGGAGTACAAGGCAGCCTGACCTCCCCTTGCAGGGTCAAGTCACGGCCCACCGTGTCAGGGCGAAAGCTGCGTCTGTAGCTCATCTGTGCTCTGTTCCATTGGCAGGCATCTGCCGGGCCACAACTTGGTCTTCAAGCCGACTTTTGCAGCCCATTACTGCCTTGAGAGAGAGTCCCGAAGGGACAGTGCTTTCGGACAGGTGGTACTTCGTAATCTCTTTGAGGTTTAGGCAACTCCTATCCTCCGGCCCTTGTGTTGGGCTACCGTAACGGGGGTGTTCTCAGAGGATATGCGTATCACGAATGCTGAGGCTCTTGAGAGGGAACCATTTTTTCATCTTAGGGTTCCCGGTAGCCTAGAGCTGGGGAGTCCCATATGTGAGGACTGACTTCCTGCTTGGTCCTGGAGAAAGAGTAGTTACTCACCTGTAACAGGTGTTCTCCAGGAGGAGCAGGAATCAGTCCTCACAACCCTCCCTCCTCCATGGAGTTGCAGTCATATACTCATTTTGATTTTTTTGCTGTCTTTTAGCTATGTCATCAGACTGAGCAAGATGGCACCCTTGGGTGGGAAGGGGACCCCGCATGTGCGCTGCATTCCAAAAGGCTTTCCTTGAAAGCTGAGGAAATGCTCTGCACGAGGGCTCCGTCGGCGCTGACGTCACCCATATGTGAGGACTGATTACTGCTGCTCCTGGAGAACATCTGTTACAGGTGAGTAACTACTCAGTCGCAGTTTCAAACCTATTGCTGCCACTGCAGGCCCCAGAGAGGAGCAGCAATGGTAGTAGTGGGGCACCCTTGGGATGTCAATGTTCTAGTGCAACTCATCTAGTTTGGCCTAATGGTAGTGCCAAAGCAAAACAAACACTCTCGATGATACACCGGTGGGTCCGCGAAAAGGAGATCTTCGTAGGGTGGATGGACGAATTAAAACCGCGTATTCCTTGGAGAAGCTTTTTAAAGCTAAGTATAAGCAGCGGTTATAGGCCTTGTTTGAAAGGATTACTGATTTTATTTAAGTTTCAGTCTGTTTCATTATCAGATAAATTCTGGGCATTGAGTGCGCACTATAGCGTGGGCTATAGCGAATCTGCTGCAGATGTATTGCTGGC
Organism: Ichthyophis bannanicus; assembly: GCA_033557465.1. Taxonomy (NCBI): domain Eukaryota; kingdom Metazoa; phylum Chordata; class Amphibia; order Gymnophiona; family Ichthyophiidae; genus Ichthyophis; species Ichthyophis bannanicus. Next base: position 612,144,274 of record CM066032.1, read on the forward strand.
CATTGTGAGTGTGACACAGCTGCAAATGTAGTGCTGGCTGCATTGCGGTGTTGTGTGGTTACACGTTGCATTGGGAAAGGAGCTATTGGCTATCAATTGTATATAAAACGCTACTAGGTTAATTACTAAAAAAGTAGTGTGAGTTATGTAGAAAAGAGATGTTTTTTAGAACGATGATGGCAGAGGGTAGCAATGCCTCTTAGGCAAATGTTAGCTGCCGTATAGGGGGAAAAGTTACAATTCCAACTGACCCCCCCGCGTCTTTTCTCCTCTAAAAACTTGTATGTTGGTTTCTCTCTTAGAAGTTTAGAAATTTTTAATTACGGTAATGAATAAGGATTTTGTTGCTGAAGTTTTTAAAATAGATTTTGTGAATACTTTAACAGTTGGTGTTTTTTTGGTATAGTAGTGCCAATCCCTTGGCTGGACAACGACGTTCAAAGAACTACAGATGGTCCCTGGCTGAGAAATGGAAAAAATGTTGAATGTTCTAATAATTTTTTAGGATGAAACTCCCACAAATATGACTAGTATGGGAGAGTGGCAAGAAGGAAGGCACTGCTGAATGAAAAGTTACTTGGGGGATATTGCATGCATGTCAGTTGAAGGTTTAGTGTTTCTGGGGAGACCAAGGTGGTCCTCAATACAAAGCAATATGTGTGGTGTCAAACGAAATAGCCACATTAACTTTGCTAATACATCCCTACACATAAGGGATGGTTATGACATCATTAGTAGTGGCATCAGGGACCTGAACGCTTGTGAAGATCAATGGAAAGATGGATGGTGACAAAGTAACAGGCAGATCCCTGCATAGAAAACCTGGTCCAGTCCTTATCCCACTAGACCTGAGATTCAACTTTCAGCAGGATAATCGATACTAAGCCCCAAAGCAAAAGAACAATGGAGTGGCTTAGCAAAAAGAAAGTGAATGTCTGGAGTGGCCCCGTCAGAGCCCAGACCTGAATCCACTAGAAAGTCCGTGGGAAGACTTGAGGACTGCAGTTCACAGAATGATATCCCAGCCCAGTTGAAAGAGGCTGAGAATTCTGCCAAGAAGAATGGGCAAAATCTGCATTATCCTGCTACGCAAAGTTGGAAGACATAACCCCTAAACGACTTCAAATAGATTCTTCCACCCAAGTATTGTCCCATGCGTTGTGAGGACTTCTGGAGTCAAAAACTTTAATTTCTTATGTTTGATTACTTTTTCAATATTTATGTGATTTGTTTTTCTTTCAGCACTGAAAGTGTAGATAAGTGGTATACTATATAGATCAGATCACAGCAAACTCCTATTGTACGCATTCTGACTTGTATATTTTAAACAGTTGAAATGGCCGACTGTACAGGTATGGAAGACTTTTACAATGGCAATTGTAACTGCAATCCACCGCATCAGCACCCACCATTTCTCATTTTGCCCTGTTTTCTTTCATCCAGTTTCTACTCTCTCACTGCCCTTATTCTCTACACTGTTTTCACTCTGGTGAGGTGGTAGAGGGAAAGGGAAGTGATTTTCCTAGGAATATCTCTTTGTCTCTCTCGCTATATGGTTTTTTTGAACTAAGAGGCTTCTTTTTTTTTGAGGAGGCATCAAGATAGGCTGGTGTATAAGTGTAAGGTGGTGTTGTCACCCCCCCCCCCCCCCCTTTCCCCACCCCCCACCCCCCCCCCCCCCCCCTGATGAAGTGTGCTTTCAAATGTACCTTGAAAATACTAGGCCCGTGGCCTACCTTGGGAAGTGTCCTGGTCTAGTAATCTACTTACATTTTTATGGTTCCATGACCGGGAACGGAGACTATTTTGTCCCCGAGTGTGAAACCGTTCATCTAGCGGCCTCCAGCGCGCTACGAGAGGTTCTCAAGGGCGCCACCTTCCGGGGACTGTTTCTGGACGCACGGAACTTTACGACAGTCCTGGAACCAGTGGGAAATGATCGGCACTCACTCACGAAACCTAGAAGGGGCCCAAGGAAAACCAAACCTGCCTTTTCACCCCGCGACTCCGGTAAGTGCTGAATTTGGTTAATTCTCTGTATCTGGTATTGTTATCTGTAATTGAAAGGAGTCTGGATCAACTCCTGGGAGCTTGTCCCTAGTATGTCAGTATGTCTGACTGAACCGCACCGTGTTTCGCCTTCCTGGTATACTGTAATATTATTATGGTTTTTTGTAGGCGAAAAAAACGGAACGAAAAAAAAAAGACTCGGAGGTTACAGGCACACGCTCAGAGACAGAGAGCAGTTATTTCTAGCAAGAGAAAAAGAGTAGAAATGGAGGAAAAAATGAAATAGGGGTGGGATATAAGGCGCGTATCCATTTTCACACAGAAAGCACACAAGAACGTTTCAAAGGGGCGTATCCTTTCTACACAGAGCAAAGTTTTAACCCGCTCTGCACTCTCAGCTCTGCCTGGATTTACTACTTCAGTTGCGTTCTGTTATAATTACTCTGCTGATTTCTATGGGATTTGGGAGGGAGGAAACTGAATGTGTGCGAGAGAGACAGTGTTTGTTATACAGTTGATGGAGTGTGAGAGCGAGACAGTGTTTGTATTGCAGCTGCTGGAGAGTTAGAGAGAGCGAGACAGGTTTTGAACAGCATTTTTGAACAGCAAGGGAGGGGATGTATTTATACTGAGGGCCTTCTGCAGTGTCCTCCTTAAAGAAACTTTAGAGAAGGGTTTCTTCTTGTGACTATGGAATTGTAATGACCCCAGGTATGAATTGGAAGGTTTTATGTGAACAGAATCCGCCAACCCCATCCATGTCTTTAACCTGGCCTCCAAGAGGGATCTCTAAGATTTAGACCTGACTACTAGATGTGCACACAGTAATACAGCAAAGTAATCCTGGGACCAAGTTTTCCCGATTATTGATTCCTGGTTAGAAGTGGTCTATTAACAGAGACCGCACCTGGTTAATCCGATGTCACGAGGATCAGTATTCTTTGTAGGCCTAGCAGTGACAGTTCTCCCGCCCCTAGGGGACAATTACATGGCCACCCATTTATCAGGATCATGACCCCCCCCCCACCTTGAAACCCTTGAGCGCCCACGTACCTAATTGTAACCCATGCCTTCCTTCGATCCCTCCCCTTATGGCCTTACCAGTCTCACACAGCACCTCACGATCAGAGTCTTCACGTCCAACTGCCTCCACCCGGCCAGTAGACAGCTCCACCCCTATTTCGTCCTGACTCTGACTCAAACGAGGAGGGTGGTCAATCCATGGGGCATATTTCCCACGCAGAGAGGTCTAGGGACTGCCCACCATGGATGCCAACCAAACGGCGGGAGGTAGCCCATCCAGCCTTTTCTATGTGCCTTGTCTCCAACACCGACCTAATGAACTGGAAAACGCATTGGGTGTATCATATGGATTATTCACGCCCTTGCCAATCTCCGTGAGATAGCACGTCCGGTGCTGTCACGTGAGGAAAAACCACAATCCAATGACCTAATCCCAGACGTGCAGCAAACTCATTTCAATGTTCGGGATTTGAAAAGATGCTTGCTTCTGCATTCGTCTTGTACGAGACATCACAGTCCAATATTGTATTTTGAATGGGAACACCCGGACACTGGAGTATGGGGCCAACTGACGTGGACCCAATTGCCGCAGGGATTTAAGAACTCCTCAACGATTTTTAGTACATCTCTGGCCCAGGATCTTGCTGCGTACCCTTCCAAACCAGGCCAGCGCATACTTCTACAATACATTGATGATCTTCTGGCCTGTTCATCGGCCCCAGAGTGTCATGATGCTACAGAAGAACTTTTGCAACTGCTGGGGTCCGCCGGCTATCGGGCCTCATGTGCTAAAGCCCAGCTCTGCCAGTCTGAAGTTAAGTACCTGGGGTTCTATATTCCCCAGGGCGTTTGACGCCTGGGCCCTGAATGAAAGAGACAGTCCTCCGCCCCACTGAAACTCGCCGAGAACTCAGAGGTTTTCTCGGAGCGTCGCTACTGCCGCATCTGGATTCCCAACTTTGCTATCTTGTCACAGCCATTGTATGATGCTACACGAGGACCTGAGCAAACCCCATTGGAATGGGGTCCCGAACAAGCCAAAGCCTTCCAGTCTATAAAAACCACCCTGACCACCAGTCCGGCCCTGGGCCTCCCCAACCTAGATGAGCCATTCCAGTGGTATGTGCATGAAAGTGGGGGGCCAGGCCACCAGAGTGTTAGTCCAAACTCTAGAATCATGGAAACCCCTGTCGCTTATCTCTCAAAGCGCTTGACACAGTGGCCAAGGGATGCCCCCCCCCCCCCATGTTTGCAAGCAATCGCAGCAACAGCCTTACTGTGAAGGAAGCAGAGAACTAACCCCTGGGACAAGAACTCTATTTTGTTGGTCCCCATGCAGTTCTATCTTTACTAGAGCACAAAGGAAACTACTGGTTCACGAACGCCCGGATGCTCAAGTACCAAGGTATGCTCTGTGAAAACCCTCAAGTACACCCCTCAGTCAGTCAAACACTAAATCCTGCAGCACTTCTGCCTATGGGTCCTGGCCCTCCGGACCACGATTGCCTAGAGGTAATGGACACTGTATTCTCTAGCCGACCTGATCTCACAGACATTCCTTTGAAAGACCCTGATGCTACTTATTGCACGGATGGAAGTAGCTTCATACATGAAAACAGCAGGCGGACCGGGTATGCAGGTGTGACAGCTGATTCTGAGATTGAAGCCGGTCCCCTACCCCATGGCACCTCAGCCCAAGGGCCAAACTTATAGCCCTCACTAGGGCTCTCCAGCTCACTAATGGCCTGGCCATTAACATCTACACTGACTCTAAGTATGCTTTTGTTACCCTACATGCTGATTGGGGCCCTGTATAAATAATGAGGTTTGATTACTTTGGGGAGGAAAGCTATCAAGTATGCCCCAGACATCATGGCTTTATTAGATGCCGTCTAGGAACCCAGGAAGGTGGCAGTCATGCACTGCCGGGGTCATCAGTTTTGGGGATAGCCTGACTGCCTTAGGAAACCGGAAGGCAGACGAAGTAGCAAAGGAAGCAGCCCTCCGCTCGATAAGGCCAAATCCGGCATTGGCTATAACAGCCCCACTATTTCTAGTGCCACTAAATAATTGGGATCCCTGGCTACCAATCGGATGAGCTAGATTATTTCTGTACCCAGGAAGGAGGGATACTGACTGAACAGGGATGGATCCAGCTGCCACCCTTCCAGAAAACTGAACCTAGCCGTATTGTGATCCCTGACACCTGTCATGCCCTAGCCCTCCGTCTCAGGCTAAGAGGGTTAGGGTTGCCATTATGTTCTCCTTATAGAAGGTGGGATAAACTATTTTTGCTCCAGCTAAGACTGCTGGGAGTGGTAGTTCTTTGCCTTCTAAGAAGAAATAGTCGTGAAACCAGTGGTAAAGGCAAAGATGACAAAATTTATTCCCCAAACAAAAGGTTCTATGCAGGTTGCATCAGGATAAGTCTTCAGTTGTTCGCTCAAGGTTATTTACACAAGTATGCTGGCTGAGCTTCACACTCTTTACTCAAAAGTGCAACTGCTTAACAGATAAAGAAAAACATAGCAGCTTTCCTTCAACAAAGAAAAATATTCTCTTTTCTTTTGTCTTCCCTCACTCTCCACTATACACTAGCAAAGGGATTCAACTGTCATCAGCTAAACACAACATACAGTCCATAGGTACTTCAGATGATAATGAATCATTCTCATTACAGTCCACTTGCATTTCCTCCAACTCCTGAACTGCAGTGTTTTGCTTTAAGCTACTATCATACGTCTTAGGGTAACTCCTCCCTAAGGGTTTCTGTGTCTCCTTTGAGCACAGCTCTATGTGATAGGGATTACAGGTACCTGAGGTTGTGGAGACGCCTCTCTGGCTCTGTTCCAGCAATCTCTCTCCAGCTATGGAGAAGCAGTCTCTGGTTCCCTTGTTGGAGTTCCTCCCTGGAGCTCTGCCTCGGTTCCCTGTTCCAGGCTAGGCTTTGTAGACCCTTGGACTGAGTCCTGGGCTCCCACCTCTGAACTCTCTGAACCTTTCTATCTGGCTCTGGGGTTTGAAGGTTTCTCTTCTCCCCGTCTGCTCTGATTGCTTCAACACCCTCCACTTCTCCAGCTGTATCTCCTCCTGTGTTCCCTCTCGAGTGCTGTCGTCGTGGTTCTCCTGTCCCTTCCTTGTTCTTCCCTTCTCCGCCTGCTTCCTCGTCCTCCTTGTCCTGCTGACTCTCTCTCTAGCCAGGGTTTATATTCCTGCTCTCTGAGCCATGTATCTGCCTCTCTGGACAGGTGTCTGTAATTAGGTTCCAAGCTTGCTACTACGTCAGCAGAGCTTGGGTGTGGCAGCCTAGCTTCAGTTTCTCGGTGCTTGCTTTCTTTTGGCAAACGCTGAAAAGTGTGTACTGCAACGGATGTCACTTTTCTTAAAGGTAAAATCATTCTTTTCTTCTACTTCCATATGCAGTCACTAGAGGCTTCCTCATCACACACCTTAGCCCCGCATTTTGTCCGGGCGTTCCACCAGGTTACAGGGAAAAAGCGCAATGGAGCAGGCCCTTCGTCCCTGGTTTTAATATTTCAATGTTAGGACTCCTAGCCGCATCAGTTTCACGCCAATGCCTAACCTGTGCCCTAAATAATCCCCGACAAGGGAAATTACCACCCCCTGATCTCCTAGCTGTAGGGACTGCTCCCATGGAAATTTGCAGGTGAATTTTACTGAGCTACCCAGGGCTGGGGGTCATAAGTACCTTCTGGTGTTAGTCTGTACTTATTCAGGATGGGTTGAAGCTTTTCCCACCAGAACCGAGAAGGTTTGTGAGGTCGTCCGAGCCCTCATCAGAGAAGTCATACCCCAATTTGGACTCCCGTCAGTAATAGGATCAGACAATGGCCCAGTTTTTGTCTCTCAGGTCACCAGACACCTAGCCCAAGCTCTACAGATAGATTGGAAATTGCACACCGCTTACCGTCCTCAGAGTTCAGGAAAAGTCAAACGTATGAACAGGACCCTTAAATCCAGAATTTCCAAACTCTGTCAGGAGACCCGTCTCTGCTGGCCATCTGTTCTTCCCATGGCCCTGTTGTACATATGGTCCTCTCCCCCGTCAGAGTTTGAATATGTCCCCCTTTGAAATCCTGTATGGACGGCCTCCTCCCTTGATTAAGGGGGGTGCTAGGAGACAGTGGTCAGATTGGATCTCTTGCTGACCCGCCAAGAACTGGTGGCATTGGGTTCCTGTATTGCGAAAAATGTTTACTCCTGGGTTCAAGAACGACTTACCAGCAACCCTTGTTGAACCTATTCACCCCCGCAAGCCAGGTTCCACTGTCTGGATTAAGGAGTGGAACTCTGACCCTTTGACACCCCGCTGGTGGGGGCCATTTATGGTCATACTGTCTACCCCCACAGCTGTGGAGTTGCCGAACTTGTGCCGTGGATTCACCATACTCGAGTCAAGCCAGCAACCCATCTGACTGACAGCACCTGGACTGCCAGAACGATCCTGACAACCAACTGCGAAGCGTCATCCACGGTGTCCAGAACAACTCAGCACTGCCCTTGTCTATCAAATCTAGCGCAACAGCCCTACCGCCCGATCCACCACCCCCAGAAGCTGGCGGGTCCTACGATACGGCCTGAAGACTGAGATCGGACAACTGGGAACAAAGCAACCCAAGTGACCTGTTGTTTATAGGAACTGTATCTTAATTACCGGAACTGCCAGGTATTATTGTATACTGAGTTTGCAGTAGTTGTATTTTTCTGATGGTAACCATGAGTTCCATTGATAACTGATCCACTCCCCTGCACTCCCCCTGTTTGAAAGTAACTAAGACTGTATCACAAAATCACTCGAGACCCATGGTATATCATACTTATTATTTCCTGTTCCAGTTACCACCAACAGATGACCCCCTGCTGGCCCCCCGTCCACAATACTGACCAACCGTACTATCTGTTCACCATGCCAGGAAAGGAGCCTGGGTGTGTTTTAATTGCCTCAAAAGTGTTTCCTGTTTATTGGGATCCTGGAAGTAATGGTCTGACATTCCCAGGGGACCCTGCCTTCCTCTAACTCTACCACGTTTTTGAGGATAGCCTAAGCCTAAATTCTTGTTGTTTCGAATGCCGTGCCTCACAATCGGAAAATAACCTTCTTATGTCGTGGTGGTTGCGGGGCCCTCAAATGGAGATACCCAGCCCACACTATTCTCACAAAGTGGATAAGGTTACATGTGCCCACTCAACGTGCCTATAATTGGGGCCCAGGTGCAACGGGCATCAATGTCGCCCAAGCCGCTGGGGGTAGTGGCTGCGGCAGGGTCATAATTTTTTCTTACCTCTGCGCCGGCCCGTGGGAGGTGCCCTAAGTGGCCACCAAGGGGATGATTGGCCTCCCCACAGCTCATCACTGTCAAAACTTCCACCTGTAATTCCCCTTAATCCTCTCTATTTGGTTGAACCCTTGTCAGCCGACTGGCATGCAGGGCAACTTTTTTGGCCTACCTCATTTATAGGCCATGGTACAAACCACCCGGCAACCATTGGTATGGCCCTCCTCTCACAAAAACAACACTCGAGATCAAGATTATCTGTTAGATCCGTGGTAATAGCTAGAAAAACCCGACAATCCCCTGACCTGAACTAGTGTTTTTCCCAGGCTCCTTCGTCACGGAGGAGATGGCGACCCAGATGGACCCCAATATCCACAGCTGGGGCCCAGAAATTTATTCCTTGAATTAGCTGAGACCGTGACTACACAACTGAATGTCACCAATTGTTACTTCTATGGTTGGCAACCAATATGGGCCGATCAGTGGCCGTCCCTGGGAACGCTCAGGAGTGTAATTATTCTTGCATCCTCCTAAGGAATCAGTCCCAGTTTATAACCCACGGACAGTGAAAATGGGTATTGAAGAACCTCCATTATAGGGAAATGGATTAGTCTCTCCCGGATCTGGTCCAGGATTCACCCCACACCGGTAGGGAATACCCCAAGCGCGTTATAACAGTATTTAATGACCCTTCAACATGGGCTTGAGGATGGAGGCTATGGGTTAAACCGTACTTCCCTATTTACATGCTGAATCAATAATTATTTCGAGTGCAAGGCATCGAACTTCTAGAAATTATTACTAATGCACCAGCAAGGCTTTGAACCCTACACAGGGCAAAACAAAACACTCAAATGCCGCACAGCTATTTATTCAATCGGGCCTTGGCCCTTGATTATCCTTTTAGACCGCAGGACAGAGGGGTCTGTGGGAAATTTCACTCTCACTAATCTGCGTGCCTAGCAGATAGATGATAGCTGGGGAAGGTTATTGAAGACATTTAACTGATCCGCATTGCGAGAAGTTAGCCCATTTTCCTATTCATGCCTGGAATGGGTCATAATCGAATGTTTTTTTGACGGCTTGTTTTTTGGGGAATGTTGTTTTTTACATGGGTTTAGGTGGTCTGACAGTTTCCTTATGGCCCTGCCCTTGTTCCTTGCCTTGCCTAAGTACCATCTCTGCTGCCTGTGATGGGTTACAACATCACAACGCTGCCATGTGACAGTGCCGTTGACCGCACAACACGGACCCAGTCACATGGTTTACGAAATCGCTGCGCTCTGCTTATAATTTCTTGACACCCTGCTGGTGAGGTGCTGAATTAAAGGGGGTGTGGGTGTAGTGGTGTCCAGAAGTGGTGCTTTCACAATGTACCCTTGAAAATGCTAGTGGCCTAGCTGGAACTGTCTTTTCTTTCTTTTTGTTTCCTCACTGTACGCCTGCTTAGTAGTAGAACCACGCAGTAAAAAATGCTATAGTTTAAGGCAGCTTCATCACCTTATATAACACGCCCCCAGCTGACCCTCTATTGGTGAGCGATCAAGGGGAACTTAATGTGTGCCTATCTTTGAAGTAGCTTAGATTGTGGATTAACAAATTATTAGTTTGCATATAGCCTAAAAGTCTATACAAGTGTAACTGAAACCTTTGCCCAGGGGGCTCAAGTATTTTTGGAAGCTAGGTCCACTCCACTGAGCTTCTTGTCATGCTTATTACAACTGTTTGATTTCATGAAGGCCTCAGGTGTCCTTTTCTTGGTCTGGTAATCTACTAACATAAGCTATGGAAGTTGCATGTCCCTGTAACACAGCTGCCTGACTTATGGTATCTCAAGTTGCTCAATTTTTGGGGGGAGGACAGTCTTCGCGGTGTGCGTTGCATGCTGCTGATGTTATGGAACACTTAAAGCAGGTGTTGCTGATCCACGTTTGCTCCTTGGCCTTAAACCAGTAAAGGGCTCCTGCAAAACCCATGTTTTTCATGTGCCACAGCATCGGTATTGGTACCAGGCAAGGCTGGCTTACTAGTGATCAGAGAATCGCTCCTTCTGTCTGCTGTAGGGTTTGCCAGTTGGTTCCATATTGGTCAGCGAGAAGTTTGCTCCAGTCCCTGGCTTTTTTCCCATTGCCTGCATGGACTTGTTTTTTGTCTTTGTCACAGGGAAATCACACCAGAGCACTAGAATCTAGCAAGACCATGCAGGCAGTGGGTTAAAAAACCAGGAGCTTGAGCACCTGTTCTGAAATAGTGAGATCATTTGGCAACTTCAGCGAAGGAAACCGGTAGTGTTTGCTTCCCTGGTGTTGAAGATTTGGATTTTTAATGATAATCGACAAGACATAAATGATCCATGGGGCTTGTTCATAGCACTATGTGGTCATAAGCCAGAACTTAGCTCAGGGCTGGCAGGTATGAACGGGTATATATTTATCATTGTTAGTGTGCATCTTTTTCTTTTTTAACCTGACCTCATTGTACCTATTTGTTTTGCACTATTATTCCAGCTTTTCTCAGCCTCTCTCTTTGCTCCTCCTCTCCATAACTAACTGCAACCTTTATTTCTACTCCTATATGTGGCCTGCCTGTGGAGGCCAAGGGTTAACATTTAATTCAATACCTATCCTATACTCTGTCTCCATGGTTGTGCAGAGTTGAAAACATTTTTCCTGTCTCTAATTTACCTGAGATGACTAACCCCCCGCCCCCCCCCCCCCCCCACCCCCCCCCCCCCCCTGCTGAGGTATTGTATCAGCCCCTTTTCCTGTCTTCCACTTGTGTTTAGCTCTGTATTACCTCTCTCTCCTCTGGGAAGAGAAAAACGGACTCCATTTGCAAGCTCTCTGTTTTGCAACTGTGAATCTGCTTGCTTTTTGTGAGTTTCCGTCTGCCTCTCCTCTAGATTATGGTAATTTATTTATCAGTTGTTAGTGTCGCTCTTTTTAACCCTCATTGCACCTTTTTTGCACTATTGTTCAGCTTTTCTCAGCTGGAATGAACTTATACCCCCAACCCACCCCCGTTGGCCCTCATCTTCTTATAGCTGTCCATCTACACTCATTAACCTGCGCTTATTCCACTGGGGCACCTAATCATCCTGATGGGCCTCTCTCACCCCACCTATCTATTTCTTCTGGTTCGCCTCTCCATCTCTCTTCTAGGGCTCTTCAATCACTTTGTCTTCCATAATTCTCTAATTGTCTGCCCAGCTGTCCAGCGCTCCCCGGCCTCACCAACCACATCGCCTCCAGTTTAGAGGGGCCGTGGTTGTATAGGGAACTTTTTGCCCTTTCAGCCTTAACTGACCTAGTTCCCGCCGCAATGCTTTCTTGGGAAATGTAGGTTTAATTGCGATATATATGGGCTTCACGGTAGAAAGCTGTAGTCGGGCTCCTTGGGTAAGGCACAATGAACGAGACAATTTTATATTGAGCACAAAAAAGGTTCATAAATACCACATTCAGGCATACTTCTCTACTTCTCCAGGCCTTCCTTCAAAGTACAACAGGGTATATAAGCAAAAGACAAGAACCCAAACGCAAAGTGGACTGCTTAAAGTAATTCTTCAGCTCAGAAAAACATAGCCTTGTTAACAGCAAGGCTACCAGCTTCCTGATAGCCTTGGCTGGTTAAAGCATAAAACACAAAAAATGCTTTTTTCTGTGGCAGTTTGCCTCTTTTCCAGTCTTAAACGCCTTTCAGGCTGTTTTTCCAAGTTTACAACGCAAAAACAAAAAAAACTCCAAACATGGAAACAAACACTTTTCAACGTTGGCAAGACAAAGTGTCTGTTCAGGTTTCTCAGGACAAATTCAAGAGAAAAAAAGAAAGCTTTTCCTCAACAGGTTAATTTGGGCTTCTTGCCGTCTCACACACTTCACAGGTGAGCAGGTGGTTTAACAAAAGCACAATTCACAAACTCCAGCTTGTTCTTACGTTTTAGGTAAATTAACTTTCCCCTCTGCACCATGTTGGGAATTTACCAATCCATCTACCTGCTTCTTATGGGTTACCTTTCTCTGGAGGGTTTTCTCATCAGGGCTGGCTTTCCTTCAACCCTTCTGTGGCTAAGGCATTTGGATCAAAGAGCAATCCATGAGGGTGGTGTCTTCCTCCTTCAGCTCAGTAGCAGGCTCTCTCCTAGCTGGCATTAGACTCTTGAACTCGTCCTTCTTGGCTCATTGGGCTCAGCCTAACAGCCTCTCATTAGAGCTCCAGAGTGATCTCCTGCCACCTCTGCACAAAACCCTTTGGGGGGGGGGGGGGGCCCAGTCTATAGTCATGGCTTCTCCTGCTCTGCTCAGACATTAATCAGCGCTTCTTAGGCTCGTACCTGTGCCTCGGCTTGTATCAGCTTCTCTCTCTCTCTCTCTCTCCTCTTCTTGCCTTTGCCTCAGTCCTTGCTTCTGGCGTTTCTTAAGAACATAAGAACATAAGATATGCCATACTGGGTCAGACCAAGGTCCATCAAGCCCAGTATCCTGTTTCCAACAGTATCCAATCTAGGTCATATGTACCTAGCAGTTTCCCCAAAGACACAGGTTCCGCAATTCTTGTACTGGGTCAAGCATTGATATCCTGGGTCCCTTCTTAATAATGGTTTATGGACCTTTCCTCCAGGAACTTGTCCAAACCTTTTTTAAACCCAGCTACACTAACAGCCTTTACTACATCCTCCGGTAACAAATTCCAGAGTTTGATTACACGTTGAGTGAAGAAAATATTTTCTTTTATTAGTTTTAAAATAGTTTTACCCTGTAGCTTCATTGCATGTCCCCTAGTCTTTCTATATTCTGATAACGGAACAATCGCTCTACGTGTACCCGTTCCACTCCGTTCCTTAATTTATAGACTTCTATCATATCTCCCCTCAGCTGTCTCTTGTCCAGGTTAAAGAGCCCTAACCTTTTTAGCCTTTCTTCATAGGAGTATCCTTCCATCCCCTTTACCATTTTGGTGGCTCTTCTCTGAACCTTTTCTAATAACCCTCTCTCCTTCTCCTCTTCCCTCCTTCTCTTCTTTCTCCTTGTACTCTACTATAATCTAGCAGAGGCTTATATCTCCAGGGTTCTAGCCCCACCTCCTCTCGTCCCAGGTGACGGAGATCACTCTGCTTTCTGGCACCTGAGTAATCAGGGAGCTTACTGACGTAAGGGTCTTGGACCTTAGGTCTGTTTCACTCTCCCTTATTTCACGAGGGGAAACATGAAACCTGTTCCAGCTGGGGGTTTTCTGGTTCCTAGGTGAGGTTGTGGCTTTGTTCCCCTGACCTTGCAAAAGGGGCCCTTTTTACTAGGGGGAACTCTTTGTCTTTTTCCCTTTCCCCTAAGTCAGGATAGGCTTCCTTACCACACCTCCTACCAACACCTTCACTTCTCCCCTCCTTATCTCCCCTTTACCATCCTCACTTCCCCCTCCATTCTATTCTCTAGCCTGTCATCAGCTCTTGAGCTTCACCACTTTTTCCCTCTCATTCATCTCCTGTTTCTCTGACAAACTCACCCTCGGTACTGATGCCATACTTTCTCCTCTTTGCCCAGTGCTCTTCTCCTCCTTCTCTCATCCGGAGATATCAACCCCATCTCTGACCCCCCTAGACTTTTGTCACACTCTGGAGAAGAGATCTTCATGTAACACCTCTAATCTTATTCATATCCCTCTCCTTTTCCTGCCGTCCTCTCTCCCTTTCTCATGTGCCTTGTGGAATGCAGACTCCTTCTCAAATAAATTTGCTTTTACTCATGATCTCAGTATCTCTATTGCTCTCCATCGTTCCCTTGATACCCTGTCCTTGCTTGGTTTTAAGGGCTCTGTACTATACTGGTCTCCTCTTATTTCTCCCTTCACTCTGTTCTGGTGGATCCTCACTCTGCTGCTATCCTGCTCTCAGTGGTGTACCCTAAGGATCTGTCTTGGTTCACCCGTCCTTTTCTCTCTCTGTACCCAGTCCTTTTGGTGCACTCAGCTCTTCCATGGCTTTCAGTACCATCTTTATGCTGATGACTCCAGATCTACCTCTCCAGACCTGAAATCTCTCTGGCAATCCAGACCTGGATCTCTGCTTGCCTTTCTGAACATTGCTGCTTGGATGTCTCACCGCCACTTGAAATTGAACATGGCCAAAACTGAACTTCTTATTTTTCCCCCTAAAACATCCTCCTCCTCTTCCTCCTTTCAGTCTCTGTGGATAACTCCTCCTACTCCTTCCTGTTTCTTTCCGCTTGCAACCTTGGGGTCATCTTTGACCCTCCTCTCTCTCCTTCTTTCTCACCACACATCCATGTGATAGCTTAAGCAGATGCTGTTTCTTTCTCCTATAACATCAAGCAAAATCCACCATCCCCATTCCTTTCTGAATACACTACCAAACACTTATCCACTCCTTAATTACCGTCCTGTCTTGACTATTGTAACCTAAGCCTTGCTGGCCTCCAGCTGAATCATCTCTCCTCCCCTTCAACTGTTCAACACTTACTGATTGGTGCGGCTAATCTTCCACTAGGCCTCATCATTCTCATAATTACGCCTCTTTTTCTCAAGTCACTTTCATTTGC
>CM066032.1:612159657-612290298 GCA_033557465.1 Ichthyophis bannanicus
GGCCCGTCACAGACCAAGGCCTGAAGCTCACTCACTCGCCTCACCGAGGTTAGGGCTACCAAGAAGAGTGTCCCCTTCCAGGACAGGAAGCGTAGACGGACAAGTAGCCCTCGGCTCAGAAAGGTGGGCGGAGTCAGCTGCTGCAAGACCACATTCAACTCCCCCTCAGGATCAGGAGGACGGATTGGAGGCTTGAGCAATAGCAAGCCTCTGAGAAACCTGGACACCAAGGGGTGGACCGATAGAGAATGTCCTTCCACACATCCACCAGTTAGTGGTGACCCTTCTAGAGCTGAGATGTGGACCTGAACAGAATTTGACTTTAGTCCCTGATTTGATTAGTGCAGTAAGTACTGAAGCACTACTGGTACAGTACAGGATAAGGGATCCTCTGTACGTAGGTGACAACCAGACGGAAAACCTTTTCCATTTAAGAGCATAGGTGTTCCTAGTGGACTGTTTCCTAGAGGCTAGGACAAACCCTCCTCCACTGCCTGAGGTATGCCCCAGATAGCCAAAACTACCCTTGCAGCCTCCATGCCATCAAATTGAGAGCTTTGAGATTGGGGTGCAGAAGGGAACCCTGATCCTGAGAGAGAAGGTCGGGTTGCAACCCCAGATGCAGTGGGGGATCCACCGCCAGTTGAAGCAGAAGTGGAAACCAAGGCTGTCTCGGCCACCTGGTAGCCACCAGCAGGACTGAGGCCTTGTCCTGAAGAATCTTGAACATGGTTCGGGCCACCAGGGGCGTGGGAGGAAGCGCATACAGGAGGCCCTTGACCTAATGATATCAGGAAGACATCCGCTGCGCAGATAGTAGGCTCTGAGACCAGGAATCAAAAAGCATCTGCTGCTATCCACAGAGGATGTGGTTGCCTGGAGCAGAACTTTGGCAGCTGTTTGTTCAGAGGACTGGCAAACAGATCTATGGATGGAAGTCCCCATTTCAGGAAAATTTTTGAACCACCAAAGGATGGAAATTTTGTTTATTAACACATGCAACAGAAGAACAAACAAAAAGCAAACACAATCACCCCAACCAAGGTCCCACACCCCCCCCAAAACCCCCACCCCCCGACATAGCACAAAACAGGTATCACAAAACCCCCGTGACCCGCCTCCCCAAACCCACCACCAAACCCAGTAATCAACACACGTGCCCTCCTCCCACAACACCCCCCAAAAAAGTCCTTGTCAATGTCCGTGTCCCCTCCCCTCCCCCCCCCCCTCAGTCCAATGTCCCATGCCCCGACCCCAACCTCCCCCTGCAAGAACACTCCAGCATAGTCAACACATTGCATCTTGCAATCCCGAACCCCTGCCCCGCACAACACCCCCACCAGTCCAATGTCCATTCTGTCCTGACCGTCTCAGACTCCCTCTCGCCCACCCATTCCAGAAATAAACCCCCTATCCCCATCCCTCCCCCTTCAGACCCATCCCATCCACAAACACCTCCAAAACAAACCTCCCCATCCTTTCCCCCCAAATCAAATGAAAACATAAGGGCCCCTTTAGCCCATCCCCAACACAGTCCCACCAAGACAAATCATAATTAATCAAATACATCAAAAGCAAAATACAGAGAAAATATAACCCTTGTGTTGCCCAACGGAGCGGGATGCCAAGACACAAAAAGAACAAACAAACATGAAAAACAAAAATATTGGGACGGCCACCCTCTAAGGAGAAAGGGAAAAGGGAAGCGGACAACCGGTCACAACCCCTTATGGAGCCCCAGCTCACCCCCCCCCGCCCCACCCGGGAGGAAAACATCCCAAAATCATAATGAGTAGGAAACCCCAGGGAAGGGAAAAAACTAACCCCTCCTATCACACCCCTCCCCCCAGGGAACAACAAAACAAAAACAAAACCTCACAGTCCTACAGGGACAAAAACCCCAGGGAACCCCTCCCCCTCACGGGGGCGAAGGGTGAGGTGACGCCACAAACGCTCCCAACGATGAGCCTCCACCACCCTCCTTTCACGTTGCGCCATGCTGGACACTTCCTCCAGAATGTCCCGCACCACCTCGTCGAGGGGCAGGACCAACCCCAGGGTCGTGTCATGACAGCGCGCTTGCCACAGGTGGTAGCGTACCACGGCCGTGACGAGGTAGAGGGTCCCGGAGTCCTGCCTTAGAGGAAAGGACCAGGCCCCGTACACCCACTCCGCATACGTGAGGAGGGAAAGGTCGCGCAGGTGAAGAGCAGCGGACACCAAGCGGCAGGCCTCCACGTTAAAGGGGCACTGCCGGAGGAAATGGTCCATGGTCTCCGCCTGCCCCTCACACCCGGCCCTCGGACAGACCCGCTCGGCCTTTGACCTGTACTTGAGGTTGTCCCTCACGTACAAACGCCCGTGGAAAGACAACCATGCTACATCCCGAACCTTCTTCGGTAGCCGAGGGGAGTTCAACAGCCGAAGGCCCCGCTGCATCACATCCGCCGGACAGTCCCGCAGGGCCCACCGTGGTTGATAGTGAGAGGTGAGAACCATCCGGTATAAGCCTTTCCGCCCCAAGGACTGGGCGAGCGGGTCGGTCACCCCCCACCGCCGAATGAGCCCCACCATCACAAATACGTACGATGGGGCCTGTTCCCCTCTCCGGCGCACACGTGGGACCGAGGACGCCCCCTCCCACTGCTCCCAGAAGCGGGAGAACCATTCCCGATAGGAGGCCACCCACCAAACCCCACCCCCTTCCCTCATCCTACCTAAGTGAAACGCCATAGACAAGACTGACAGGAAGACAAGGGGGTGCAACATACCCAAACCACCCTCTGCCCGATCCAGGCAGACGATGTTGCGCTGGACAGGGTTCAAGCGGTTACCCCACAGAAAACAAAAAAGACGGCACAGACAGACGCCTGACGGGACAACGGAAGGACGAAGACCGTGGCTACGTGCAGAAAGAGAGGAAGCAGAAACGTCCCGAGGAGTTTGATCTTCTCCTCGTACGTACACCTCCACCCCACCCCCCTCCACCGCAGCACCCGACACCTTGCAGTCTCGAGACAACGGTCCCAATTGGACTCCGCACAATCCTCCGACCCGAAGACGAGGCCCAAAACGCGGACCTCCCCCACGGGAGGAGGAAAGGTGGGCGCAGGAAGGCGGGGAGGCCTCCGAGGGGCCCAACCACAGCGTCTGGCACTTGCTGTGGTTGACAACAGAGTGGGCTACCTCCGAGTACTCCTCCACGGCCTCCCGCAGGGCCTCTACCCCTTCAGTGCCGTCCACGTAAACTGAGATGTCGTCAGCGTAGGCAACGACGGACACCGGGGGCGCACCAGGCGCCTCCAGGCCCCGCAACCCACCTGAGGACAATCTCCGGAGGAAGGGGTCGAGGGAGAAAACATACAGCAGGGGGCTCAAAGGGCACCCCTGCCGCACCCCCGAGGCGACACCAAACGGCCGTCCGAGCCACCCGTTAATAAACGGGAAGCTCACCCCCCCTCGGTACAGCGCCTGCACGACGAAGAGGAAACCTGCGGGGAGGCCGAAGTGCTGGAGCACCACCCACAGGTACCGGTGACTGACTCGATCAAAGGCCTTGGACTGATCCAAGGAGACCAACCAGTGGTCCCGTTGGAGCGACCGGCCTCTTTCCACCATCTCCCGGACTGTGGCGACAGCGTCCAGAACCCCTCTCCCCCGAACGGAACAATACTGGGAAGGGGACAGCAAATCGCCCGATACCTCCACCAGTCGGTTGGCCAAACACTTGGCCAGGATCTTCCGGTCCGCGTTCAGAAGAGAGATCGGCCGCCAGAAGTCCAAGGAGCTATCGTCCTTCCCCTTGGAGAGCAGCAGCAGGACAGACTCGCGAAATGACCGCGGGAGATACCCCGTGTCCATGATCTCCTGAAACAGGGAGGTCAGGAAGGGGGCCAGCTGGGCAATGAAAGTGCGATAGAACTCCACAGGGAGCCCATCGCGCCCAGGCACCTTCCCCAACGGCATGGCACGAATCGCCCTCTCCACCTCCACCTGCTGAATCGGTGCAGCGAGTGCATCAACCTGTGCCTGGACCACAGCCGAATACACCGGGGGAAGGCCCAGGTATGTTCGGATATGGGTGAGGTCCACGGGGGCGATCCCCAAACAGGTCCGAGAAGTATTCCCCCACCATCCGCAAAAGGTCCTCGGGGAGGTATGAATGGTACCGTCCTCGCCCCGCAGGGCCATGACCTCCCGACGCTGAACCCTCTCCCTGCAAGTCCGGAAAGGGTCTGGAGTGGCGCCCCCACCGGCCGCCCCCTCGAAGCATAGGGAGGCATGGCGATCGTAAAGCAGGCCACGGAGCTGGACGCGCACCTCTTCAACCTCCTCCCGCGCTGCCCCTCGGGATACCAAACGATCCAGCGACCTCCGGAGGACAGTGTAAGTGAGGTAGCGGATCGAGCCATGGAGGTACCCCGGGAACGGAAGAGTTGTCGGGCACGCGTCTTCACCTCATCCCACCAGGCGCCACGGGAAGGAAAAACACTCAGCAGGGTCTCCTGGTCTGCGAGAAAGGCCAAGAACTCCTGGACCACCTCTGATGTTGCCAACAACTGCACATTCAGTCGCCACAGGCCAGGACCCCTGCTAAGCTCCTCATGGTTGGCCAGGAAGGACACAGAGAGGACGCGGTGGTCCGAAAAGTCAACCGCCTGCAACTGCGGAGGGGAACACTCCACCCGGGCACTCACATATATCCGATCGATACGACTCCTGCAGGTCCCATGGTAGTAGGTGAAACCCGGCGACCATGGAAAGGCCCGGTGGAAAACATCCACCAGGTCAGCCGTCCGGGTCATCTCGGCCAAAAAGAGGCCCTCGTAACTAGGTGGGCAACGCTCCCCCCCTCGGTCCTGCAAAAAGGTGGTGGTGTTGAAATCCCCGGCAAGGACCACCAAACGGGAGGTGTGTAAGTAGGGGCGGATAACCCCGAACAGGGTCTTCCGCGCCAACTTAGACTGGGGGCCGTAGACCACCACGAAATGAAACCGATGAGGCCCGCAGTAGCCGTCTAAGAGCAAACACCGGCCCTGCTCCAGTTCCCACACGTACTGCACCTGAAATCGGTTAGACGTGAACAAAACCGCCACTCCTGCGTAGGGCTGTGCCGCAAGGGACCAGTACGAAGGGCCCCACCTCCACTCTCGCTTCGCCTGATGAAGGCTAGCGAGCGAGGTGAGCCTGGTCTCCTGCAAGAAGATGACATCCAGCCCACTTGTAGAAAGAAAATCATAGGCCATAGCCCGCGCCTGGTCTGAGAAAATGCTGGCCACGTTGATGGTGGCGCACGAGAACGCAGGAGTGCACGCCATGCCTATTTCGAGTGCAGTGACCCTTTCCTCCTCTTCTCACCAACCCCGGGATCCCCAGAATCCCGCTTGCAGGACAGGCCCGCGAGCTCAAACAACTCCTCCTGGTCCACATCGACCACCTCGAGGATCTCCTCCTCCTCCCGCTCGACCCTGTCACCCCAGGAGGTGCTGGCGCCCCCGGGACCACCAGGCAAAGCTGTCGCGAGGGCAGGCCCAGCCCCTACCGGAGGAGGAGGTACAAACGGGTCAGGGGTCGGAGGAATGACCTCCTCCGTGGGGTCCACCACCTGTGCAGCCCCCCCCTCCCGGACAAAGACTGAGACAATACGACAGTGACCACCCCCGCGGGGGAGGCCAGGGCGGCCGGGTCAGCAGGGGGCTCCTGCGAAGGCCCCGAACCCAACTGCGGGGGTACAAGGCCATCTTCCCTCACCCGTCGGGCGCCAGTATCCCCCTTGATTGGAGGACCCTGACTGCGGCGCGCCTTCTGCACCTTTGAAGGTCGCCGCTGAGGAAGAGGGGCCGCCCCCGCCGCTAACCGCTCCGAGCGCCGCACAGGAAGCCCTGTTTCCACAGGCAAGCCCTCATCCGCCTCAGCCGCATCAGCGGCCAAAAAGACGAAACGGTTGATGTCCAACACGGGCTCTGCATCCAGCAACGGGGATGTCTCCCGTTTCTTCCTTTTGGACTTGCCACCCTTGGAAGGGACCGTAGTCCATTCCTCAGGTGGCACCACCCTCAACCCACTATCCTGTCGTGCTACATTAACCTCCACCACATCAACCCTCTCCTCCTTCCTACCCGAATCCCCTCCCCCTGGTGGCTCCCTCGGCTCGATGGACTCCTCCGCACTAGGGCCCCGGTCTCCTCCTGAGGGAGAGGGGCCTCCATAGCCTCCTCCCGCACAGGAGCCCGAGGTGGAGTGACGGCATCCCCCCCGGTCCATTGTGTGATGCGGAGGGGCAGCGGGCAAAGGGGTGGCCCAACTCCCCACAAAGGTTACACCGAATAAGCAAACACCCGGCCGAGGCGTGACCCCTTCCACCACAACGAGTGCAGACCTGCTCGGGACAGTTCATGCTCAAATGGCGAAATGAGCCACAGCGGTGACACTCGCGGGGTTGCCCGGGGTAATAGCACAAGATGCGATCCCGGCCGAGGGCACGTGCTGCACCACGTTTCCCACCTCACGCAAACGGATCCTACCCTTCCACGACCCGTCCCACACCCCTAGGGGCCCAGCGCCCTTAACCAGGGGTGCGAGGAGCACCGCATGGCGCGACAACCAAAACTGGATGTCCTGCCCTGGGAGCGACTCATTCCTGGATAGGATGGTCACAGGTACCGTCCCCTGGCGAGAGATAGGCACAACACGAAAGTCAGCCCACCCTCCCTGCCCCCTCTGCTGCTGGTATCGGTCCCAGAAAATCTCCAGCCCCCGTCTCAGCATGAAACTAACATCATATTCAATGGTGTTGTTCATGTGGATAAAGGCGTAGAGATCTCCTGGGAGAAACCCCAGCCCAAGGACCATCCTCAAGACCTGTTCCCTGGCTGGAGGGGACCCCTCCCCAGCCCAGCGATCTGCGCCACGTTGCGCCGTCGGACCTCACCCCCTACCCCTCTTTGGAACCCTCCCCCACCTCCTCCCCCTCCTGCGGGGCCATTCCCCTGGGAGTTCCCCCTCCCCCCACCTTCACCCGACTTCCCCGGAGTGGTGCCCGACCCCCTCAGAGCCTCCGCAAAGGTACGGGGGGGGAAGCCGACCCCCCAGCCCCCATCCCTGCCTACCTTGGCCTTCCCCTGCTGCTACCTGCGGGGGGTCCTGCTGCTGGTCTGCAGGATCCACAGTCTCCGCACCCGGGGCGACCTGAGAACTGGGCAAGATCATCTCTGCCAAAACCGAATCTGGAATGCTATCCTTCCCGGATCCCTGGGTGCCACCGAGAACCCCTGGATCACCCCCTGCCGCCACCTCCATCCGCTGAAAGGCAGCAAAAGCCCCAGGGGGGCCCGACGGGGTCTCCAAGGCCAATCGCAGAGCATCACAAACCTGGTTCTCGGTGACACCCAGGGGACCGGAAGGCTCCCCCAAACCTCCTTCCCGCGTTCCCGACCCAGCGCAAGGCTCCTGGGTCTCGGCCACCACTACCGGGGATGGACCCCGCTCCCCTTTATTCCCGGGATCCAGGGGGACCACCGCCCCCCCTGACCCTACTGAGAACAACTCCTTCCCTCGTTCCAAATCAGCCACTACCTCCTTCCCCACTATATGACCAGTCGTCCGCTCCCCCCTTTCCTCCTCCATCCGCCCTTCCCCTAACCCACCGTCCGCTACCCCCTTTACGGC
The DNA here is from genome assembly GCA_033557465.1 of Ichthyophis bannanicus. Classification (NCBI taxonomy): domain Eukaryota; kingdom Metazoa; phylum Chordata; class Amphibia; order Gymnophiona; family Ichthyophiidae; genus Ichthyophis; species Ichthyophis bannanicus. The sequence goes on from CM066032.1 coordinate 612,167,326, forward strand.
TACCGACAACAAGGCAGGACCTGCCCGAGACAACAGGGCAGATCCCCCACCCAAAACATCCCCCACACCTCCACCCCCCTGCCCCTTGTCCCTCTCAGGTCCTACCTGGTTGTCGGTGCCAGACGTGGCACATGGGTCCAGAACCACCTGGCCGGTAGCCAAGGCTCCAGCAGGAAGGGCGGACGCCCCCCTGCGAGCCAGGCCCCCCTCGGCCACCCTGGCTGAAACTGCAGGCATCTTCTCATCCCGCTCCGCTGACACAGACGACAAAGAAAAACGAAAAACATTTTTCCCCTTCTCTTGACCCCCCCCAGGGGCTGCAGAGAAAGAATAGCAGCCCCTACCCTGCTCCTTCCCCTTTCCTAGACCCTTCCTATGCCAGACGGACACCCCCGGATACCGGGGGCGTTCAGTCTGCATCCCCCAGGCGTCCAGGGAAGAGGAAGAAAACCCCCCCACCGTTGCATTTGCAGCCCCTGGCTGCACAGCATCAGGAAGGGCTGCAGTAGGCATCCTACACATCCCCACAGCATCCGCAGACTTCCGACATAACATTGAAGTAGGCAGAGGGTCAAAGATACCTTCAACGTTCCTTCCAGCAGTAGAACTCCCAAACCTCCCCCAAATCGCTGCTGCTGAGTTTCTCCGGTGCTCCTTCGGCAAGTCCAAGGAAGAGGAACAGCTGTCCGCACACTTCCGGGTTCTCCCGGAAATGACGGCATCGGGTTCGCGGCGGCCATCTTGGCTGTGCAAACCAGTGGAGGGAGGCCCGGCTGCGGCGTCGGACATCGGGGCAACCCTTTCTGAACGCCGAACAAAATCTTCAGTTGGACGGTCAGCTGAGGAAATCCCCTCTGCACGCAGAAACTGCGGGGAGACAGAGGGAACAGCCGGAAACACTCGTGGAAGGGGGGAAACAGCTCCTCCAAACTCCCCCCCTATTGCAGTGCCCGAGACTGTTAGCGGGGTGCTGGACACTAACGGAGCCTGTGGATCCGAAATCAGAGGACGCCGGCGAGCCATGACCTCTCCCGGAGGCAGCCAAGCAGGAGGAACAGGATCTACCAGGCAGGAAATCAACGGCCCATCTTCCAAGACTGGGACAGCCACCTCTCGCTCAGCATCACTTCGGTTCTTCAGGTAAGGGTCTCCGGACCGTGTTAGCACATCTTGGCAGTGCACCACATCCTTCTCTTCTCTCAGATGGGTGGGACATTGAAAGGCCATGGGATAGGATGGAGGGGAACCACCTCTTCTACCCACCCCCAGGGGTCTCCCCTGGACTACAGATCTCCCCTGCCATCTATCATAGTTGTGATATACTTCAGACAGGGACCCACAACCCTGGCTCCTCAGATAGATGATTTCCTGGTGTTTAGCCTTCAAGGCCCGCTTTACCCCCTTTCTATAGATGGTATAGGCCACCCATTCCTCACCGGGAATGGTGGCCTGCAGGCTCTCCAGGTGGGAGAGCTGAGTTTCCAGCTGGGCCGCCTCCTTCTGGAGACCCTGGAGCCGCCGTACTGCCACCACAATCTCCTCTGGGGCCCTAGCTGGTTTCTGGAAGGATGGCAGGCCCGACCCTCCGTCCTCATCCTCACTGGAAGAGGTAGAGGCCTCCTCCAGGACCCGAGGCGGAGGGGGGAACCCACCTCCTCCAGCACCGTACAGGGCAGGCTTCCAAGGCCTCCCCAGGGCCTCTCCCTGCCTCCACCCAGCCTCCACACCCTGCCTGGGGAGGAGAGAGGAGCCTCCTCCCTGGGGCAGCGGGCCCAAACCTCCGGGCAAGTGGGTCCCTGTTCCCTGACCATCTGTAGTCCTACCTGGGGAGGCCCCCTCCGGGGGTATCGGCTGAAGACAGGTCCCAGCATCCTCAGTAGTCTGCACCAAAGGAGGCCTACCAGGCCTGGTAGGCCTCTGAGCCTGGGCCTTTCCTGCTGGAGGTGGCCCAGGGCCCGACATCCAGCCACAGGAAGGAAGCAGGAACTCCTCCCTACCAGGAGCTCTTCAGAACAGGTCTGCTCACCACAACAGCTGAACAGGAAGTGGGAGGAGCTGCCACTCGTGGGGCTGCAGAATCCTGCTCAACCTGTCCGCCAGGTAGTTGTCCCGGCCAGGTAGATACACTGCCTTGAGGAGCATGTTGTGCCTGAGAGCAAACAAGCAAAGGTCCTGTGCCTCTTGACAAAGGAGCCTGGACCCAGTTCCACCCTGCTTGTTCACATAAAACATGGCTACTTGGTTGTCTGTTTGAACTAGGACAGACTGATGAGCTAGTGTTTGAGAGAAAGTCTTGAGGGCTAACCGAATAGCCTGAGTTCCAATAGATTTATCTGCTGTGTGGCCTCCCAAGGAGACCACAGGCCCTGGGTGCACTTGTCTAGACAATGAGCCCCCCAGCCTTGCAGGGAGGCGTCCGTGGTCAACACCACTGTGAAACCAGGAGTCTGAAAAGGCACCCCTTGCAGCAGATTGGATGGGTGCAGCCACCAGGTGAGGGAGTTCAGAAATTGTCTGGACACCCTTATCCTGTCTCTGAGGCTGCCTGTGGCCTGTGATCACTGATTCCGAAGGCACCACTGTGCAGGTCGCATATGGAGCCTGGCATTGGGGGTCACATGTACTGTCGAAGCCATGTGGCCAAGAAGCCTCAGGCAACGTCTGGTGGAGACCAGTGACCTGCTGAGAAACTGGCTTGCCAAGCTTATCAGTCTTTGGGCTCTGTCTTCTGGCAAGAATGCCTTTGCCAGCAGAGAGTCCAACCTTGCACCTATGAACTCCAAGTTCTGGGAGGGGAGCAAAGTGGACTTTGCAAAGTTTATGACGAACCCCAGGCTTTGAAGAAGAGCAATAGTTCTGAGGGTGGCTTGTCTGGCCTCCTGGCATGTCTGACCTCTGATGAGCCAGTCGTCCAGGTAGGGGAAGACAAAGATTCCCTGATTTCTCAGGTAGGCCGCCACCACTGCCAGGCATTTGGTAAAGACACTGGGAGCGGAGGTGAGGCCAAAAGGCAGTACTCTGTACTGATAATGGTTTCCTCCCACAATGAACCTGAGGTACTTTCTGTGGTCTGGATGAATGAGGATGTGAGTGTACGCATCCTTTAGATCCAAGGAGCATAGCCAATCTCCCTGCTGGAGGTAGGGCAGAAGTGTTCCAAGAGTAAGCATCTTGAACCTTTCCTTCTCCAGGAACTTGTTGAGGTTTCGGAGGTCCAGAATAGGTCGAAGACCACCGGTTCTTTTGGGTACCAGGAAATACCTGGAGTAGAACCCTCGACCGTGTAAGTGGGGAGGCACAGGCTCCACTGCCCTGTCCACCAACAGACCTTGTAGCTCCTGAAGGAGAAGATCTGTGTGCAGGGGAGGCCTTGGAGGCTCCCCTGGAAAGTATGGAGGAGGCAGTTGTTGGAAGTGTAGTGCATAGCCCCTGTGGACTATGCTTAACACCCAACTGTCTCCAGTGTGAGTGGCCACTGGTGAGCAAATAGAGCGAGGCGACCTCCTGTGCAGGGTTGAGAGAGCAGGGATGGAGAGGCTATGCCTAAGGAATCAAAAACCCCCACCCTGCTGAGTGGGAGCAGGGGCCGGAGGCTTGGGGGTCCTCTGCCTACGGGGCCCATTACCCTGCCCCTTGGCTTGCTGACCCTGAGGGGCAGCTTGGGCAGCCTGATATTGTGGGTACTGTTTGTAGGCAGTGCCCTTCCTCGGGTAAAAGGGCTTCTTGTGAGAAGGGGCAGAAGTTTTTCTAGACAGCCTTGTCCATGTGAGGTGCTCGTTCTTGAGCTGTGCGGCCTTCTCGGTCATGGGTTTGCCAAACAGGTTCTCACCTCGGCAAGGGACATTGACCAACTTGTCCTGAACCCATGGCTCGAGGTCCGATGACTGCAGCCATGCCTGGCATCGAGCCGCGATGCCGGCTGCCGCAACACGGGCCGAAGCCTCGAAGCCATCGTAGGCAGCGTGGGACATAAATTGTGAACATTCCCGGATCCCCGAGGACAAGGACTTGAACCTCTGCAAGGGTTCCCCAGAGAGACCAGCAGAGAACCCAGCCAGCTCCTTGGCCAGGTCTCGCAAGTACATGCCCATGTACAGCTGGTAAGACTGGACACGGCAAGCAAGCATCGAGCCCTGGAAGCACTTTCTACCAAAACCATCGAGGTTTCAGGCCTCCCTGCCAGGGGGCACCGCGGAGTGCATCTTTTGACTTTTTAGGCGATGCATGGCCGATTCCACCACCATGGAATGGTGTGGTAGCTGCGCCTTCTGAAAGCCAGGGCTCTTCCGGAGTCGATAGATCGAATTGACCCGCTTGCTTAAAACCGGCGCCGAGGCCGGTGCCTCCCACATTCGGAAGAGGAGCTCCAGCATCGGAAGAGGAGCTCCAGCATCGGAGGAACCGGTACAGTAATGGCCTCCTTCGGAGGAGAGTCATACTGCAGGGCCTTTAGCTCCTCGGCTCGAGGCTCCTCCTCGGGGTCTGCAGGGATAGCCAACGCAGTGGCCATATCCCGGACGAACTCCGAGAACCGGGTATCCTCCGGAGGGGATCTACTCCAGGGTTCAGACTGCGGTGAGTCCGACAGGACGCATCGAGTCTTGAAGGTGTCGGGGGACTCCTCGTCCTCCGTCTCCCATGCGGACTCGTCCGATGAGGAATCGGGGTCCTACCTCGCGGGGCCTGCGAGCACCCACCCCGACGCCGAAGGCACCAGCGTCGACGCCCTCGGTCCCGAACGGGAGGTCGAGGGAGACCGTGACCGAGGTCGACCTCGAGCCTTCATGGCTTTGAGTATCAGCTCGGTCTCCGGGGTCGACTTTGATGTCGATGTCCTGGTGGTCGGGGAAGATGCGCCAGACAGGCTGGCCATCAGTGCCCGCTGCTGTTCCATGAAGGCAGACAGTCTGCTCTCCAAGGCTGTCAACCTGAGACCCAGCTCAGGAGACTCAGCAGCTCCTGACACGGGCCCCGGCGGTGCCGGGCCCGACGTCGGCTCCCTGGGAGGAGAGTCCACGAGGATGACAGGGCTTACGTGTCCAGCAGACTCTGGCTCCAGTCGAGGGACTTTGGAAGGCTTCTCCTGTTCCACGGGCCTGTGGCGCCGGTTGGGGGTCTGAGACCTAGCTCTCGAGGAGCCAGGGACCTCTTCCGACGACGCCCTCGTGAGCCGCTTCTTCCTCTTGCACTCCCGGTCGAGGGACCCCCTGTCCGAGGAGCCACGACGGTGCTTGGGGTCCAATTCCCTAGATGTCGAGGCCTCAGACGAAGTCCGGGCCCGGCCGGAGGCCGAGTCAGAAAAGAGCCTTTCCTTTTGATGCTGTCAACTACGCAGTGCCTTGGAAGACATTTTCCCACATGGTCCACACGTCTTATGGTCATGATCAGGACCGAGGCACCGGAGGCAGCAGTCGTGTGTGTCGGTGAGAGACATCAGTTTCTTACACCGATCACACTTCTTAAAACCGCTGGAAGCCATCGGGGAAAAAAGAGTCCCCGCGAGGTCAAAGGACCGGCCTTCCAGGGAAAAAGAAAAAAAAGGGCGCGAACGCCAGCCACGAAGGGCAAAAACTGAAAAAGAAGATCGGGCTCGATACCGGTGTACCGAACCCGGCGGGAGGGGAACCGGCGTCAAACCGGGAAGAAAAAAATAGCGAAAAATCGCAAGAAATCTAACAATTTTCCGGGATGACTAGGACTCACGTCCGGTGGGCTTCACGGAAAACGAGAGACTGAGTTAAGATGGCACCTTTAGGCGGGAAGGGAACCGCGCATGCGTGCCTGCATTCCCAAAGGCTTTCATGGAAAGCTGGGGAAATGCTCCGCAAGGGCTTCATCGACGTCAATGTCACCCATATGTGAGGACTGACTTCCTGCTTGGTCCTGGAGAATGTCCCGTACTGGACCATCTGCGAACAGCATTAGTAGAATGGTTAAGGAGGCATATCTGGGATTTTGATTTCCATGTGCATGTCTGCAGACATCCAAACCACAACTAAAGCTTCTAGAATGAATCTCATAGTAAAATAGAGAGAGAATATAAATAAACAATGAGAGACAATAAAAGAATAAATTAAAACAGCAAAACTAACAAAGCTTAAAAAGCCGACAACAAATAAAAAGAGAGGAAAAAGAATAAACAAGCGACATATGGGAAGCACATCTACAATTCATAAATAAATAAACTGCTCTCCAATCTGTCTTCTACCTCAAAAGCAAGGCCAAAATTCATGTCTTCAGACCAGCCTTAAAACAAGGATGTGAATAGAGGTCAGGTATTGGGTTGAGCCGAATAATTGGGCTATTCAGTCACTAGCATGGTTTAGTAAATATGCCCCTATGTGTTGAAGATTAAAACTTTATAAAACTCGTTTGGAAGGACCCAAAAAAAAGATATTTATGGCAAGTAGAAGGCAAAACCCATCCATGCTTTCAATTATGGAGCGACATCCATGCCACCTCCTAGCCCTATCTAAAACTGGCAATTCATCCCCCTGTATCAGTGTTTCCCAATTCTGTTCTGGAGGCAACACAGCCACTTGGGGTTTCAGGATAGCACAATGCCGGATGTTGATTGGATTACACAATGTTCTGATATTTGAGTAATACAAATATAGCCACAAACAAAAGAACTCAGAACATTCCAGGCTGCTGCTTCTATCACTACTATTAAAATAATTTTGTAAAAGTGAGGGACCACCAAATTTTGAGACTCTTGTCTATAGCAGCTTTAAGATCATATCATCATTCGCAATAGTTTTATCATCGGTTCCCCAAACAGAACTGTTAAAATGTAATTTTTATTGAGAAATATTAAAACTTTTAAATTTGTGTAGTTATAGGATACGACACAAATTCATGTTTCAAAAGGTTCAGCTTCTCCTCCCTGCTTGAGGAATCAACACCATCACAGCAATTCACTTCCAAATGCCATTAAAGTACAAATATTGTGTGCACTACTGGAGACCCTACAAAAGGATATAAACAGGATGGAGTCAGTGCAAAGGGTGGCTACCAAAATAGCCAGTGATCTTCATGATAAGGCATATGGGGACAGACTTAAATATGTTTACTCTGGAAGAAAGGCTAGAGGGGAGATATGATAAAGATCTTTAAATACCTCCATGGCATAAATGCTCAAGAGAGTCTCTTTCAGTTGAAAGAAAGCTCTGCAACAAGGGGGCATACGATGAAGGTGAAAAGGGATAGTCTGAGGAGTAATTTGTAGAAATATTTCTTTACAGAACGAGTGATAAATGCAAGGAATAGTTTCCCAGTGGAAGTAATAGAGACCAGGATTGTATCTGAATTCAAGAAAGCATGGGACAGACACAGAGGATGTCTAAAGGGAAAAAAAGGAATTGAAAAGCTTAGCAATTGATATGGAAGGGCAGACTGAATTGGCCATATGTTTTTGTCTGCTATCATTTTTCTGTGTTTCTATGAATATGCATGAGATGCGAATACAATGGGGGTAATTTTATAAGGGCACACCTGCTTTAAGTATTAAAGTAGGTACCTAAAATGGGCTATTTTAGTAAGATGCTACATATAGAAACATAGAAAATGATGGCATGTAAAGCCAGATGGACTATTCAGTCTTCCTGTCTATATAAACTACTAAGCTCTACAATTCCTTCCTCTCCCTCAGAAATCCTCTGTATTTGTCCCATGCTTACTTGAATTCAGATATAGTTCTTGTCTTCACCACCTCCACTAGAAGGCTGCCCCTCCCATCTATTACACTTTTAAGAAGAAAGACTGAAGAGTAATATGAAGAAATATTTCTCTTTCCATCTTCATCTTATGCCCCTTTGTTCCAAAGCTTACTTTCAATAGAAAGAGGCCCTATCTCCTGTGCATTTATACCACCGAGGTATTTAAACATCTGTTATATCCCCTGTCTCACCTATGCGCCTATTCTTAGAGTGGATTCGGTTTATATCTACCTTCTGTCACCTTGTACTCAACCAGTTTCTAACCCGATCAGCCATCTTAGGGCCTATTTCAAGGGCACTCAGTTCATTTATAAGTTGTCGATGCAGAACGGTGTCAAAGCCCTTGGCTGAAATCTATATATACCACATCTAGTACTCTCCTCCTATCCACGTGTCTGGTCAATCAGTCAAAGAAGTCAATCATATTCACCAGACAAGACCTACTTCTAGTAAAGCTATGTTGTCTTAGATCCTATAATACTGTGAATCTAGAAAACACAATAGCCTGGGCTTTAGCAACATTTTCATCAATTTATTCACTAGTCAGCCTGTAATTCCCAAACTCTTGCTTACTTCTGTTTTTGTGGGCAGGAACCACATCTGACCATCTCCAGTCCTCCAGGATCACTCCAAACTCTAAAGAAGCATTGAAAAGCTGCCAGAACTTTCCTAAGTTCTTTAATATCTGTGGATGTTTAGCTAGCTCTGCATGAACAGTCTGAGGCCTAACTTACTTCCATTCTTATTAATGTTTTGGTTTTTGAGATTCCAGTCCCAATCCTTCATCTGTGAAAACAGAACAGAAATATTTAAGCAATTCCCCTTTATCTTCAGTGGCCTCTATGTATTTCACTCCTTAACTCTAGAGTCACATAATGTCACTTTTGCACTTTTTCCTGTCACTAATATATCTAAAAAAAGAAAGGTCTTGTCCCCCATATGTGTCAGGCACCTTCTCTGATCCTTTTCAAATCTAGGCTGAAAACAGAGAAACATGACAGCAGAAAACGATCACATGGCCTATTTAGTCTGCCCTTCCATATCAACTAAAATAGTCCCCTTTCTACCTTTAGACATCCTGTTTGTCCCATGCTTTTTTTAATTCAGATATTGTCCTCATCTCTACCACCTCCACTGGGATACTATTCCATGCATCTACCACTCTTTCCATAAAGAAGTATTTCCGCATATTACTTCTGAGTCTATCCCCTTTCACTCTCAGCCTATGTGTCCCCTCATAGCAGAGCTTGCCTTCAATTGAAAGGGACCCTCCTGTGCAATTATGCCACAGAAGTATTTAAATGTTTCTATCATATTGCCCCATCCTGCCTTTCCACTAAAGTATACATATTAAGATCTTTAAGTCTATCCTCATATGCTTCATAGGGAAGACCTCTAACCATTTTAGTAGCCACCCTCTGCACAGACTCCAACCTGCTTATATCCTTTTGAAGGTGTCTTCTCCAGAATTACACACAATACTCCAAATGAGGTCACACCAGAAACTTATACAGAGGCATTATCACCGCCTTTTTTCTGCTGGCCATTCTTTCCCCTATATGCCCAAGCATCCTTCTAGCTTTTGCAGTTGCCTTTTCTACCTGTTTAGCTACTTTAAGATAGTCAGACACAATTATGCTAAGGTCTCGCTCTTCTTTTGTGGACAGAAATACTGTACTGCTCCTTTGGATTTTTGCAGCCCAGATGCATGACCTTGCGTTTTTTAGCATTAAATTTCAGTTGCCAAATTCTAGACCATTCTTCAAGCTTAGCTGGATCCCTCCTCATGTTATCAACTCCTTTCTGTGTGTCTACTCTATTGCAGATTTTAGTATCATCCGCAAACAAGCAAACCTTACTCGACAGTCCTTGTACAATAACACCAACAAAGATGTTAAACAGAATCGGACCAAGGACAGATTCCTGTGGCACACCACTGGTAACCTCTTTCTCCTCACCATTTACCTATACCATTTGTCACCTCCCACTCAACCAATTCCTAACTCAAACAAGTAACTTTAGAGTCCATCCCTAGGGTGCTCAGTTTGTTTATAAGTCACCTGTGCAGAATGGTGTCAAAGGCTTTACTTAAATCTAAATTCACCATATCTAGGGCTCTTCCTTAGTCCAACTCCCTGGTCACCTCTTCTGATCTTGACTCATCTGATCTCTTTCGTGTTTCCTTACCATGCCCCCCTTTCTGTCAGGTCTTCTAGTTTATTTATTTAAGCTCTTTTTCCTTACCTTTCCAGCTACGTCTTTTGAAAAACATAGTAGCCTCATTTTCTTCTTTTTTTAATTTACTTTCCTAACAAAATGGGTTGTAGCCCTTAAAATGTCTTACAGTTTAGCCCACTGTTTTTCCACTCTCTCTGGATGTTCCCATCCACTTTTCGTGAAGTCTAGGACCCTCGCTTTTGAACGAACCATCTCCATTCATGTCTTAATACTGAACCACATTATCCAGTGAACATTGGATGCTACAACATCAGAAACACTCTCTTCATTTGTAAGTACCAAGTCCAGTATCATCCCATCCTGTGTGGGCTCCATTACCAGTTTCTGGAACCATTCTCCCTGTAGAGAATCCAGGATCTCCCTACTTCTAGATGGCACCACATATGGGGCGTCAAATCAAAATCATCTATCAATAGTAATATTATCAATTTCTTCAAGGGCACTCAGTTCATTTACAGTATCTCCATCTATCTTTTCTGCTTATGAGGGAGGTCTCTACATCACACCAGTGTAAATAGATGTTCCATTCCCTTTTTCCAGATTAACCTACAAGCAGCACCTCGTAAGCCCTGCAGCTCTGTAACTTTAATATTATTTTTTCACATATAATGCTGCCACTCCTCCATTTCTCCATGCCTAGTCTTTCCTGAATATATCAACATTGACTCAAACGCACACATTTCATTGTATAATTACATCCTGGTCATTGTTCTTTGTGTACCATGTCTCAGTGACTGCCACAACATCCAAGTCAGCCTCTTCCATTACAGCCTCTAAATATTTCCTATATTATAGACATTAGTATATGCTGCTCTCCAGATGTTGCCCTTTATTTCCTTTTTCTATACTATACTAGGGATTTTGCTTTCATGGAGACTAGGTTTATCCGTCCTCAACAATCCTAGTTTAAAACCCTCCACAACATATTAGGCAGTCTGTTGCAGAAGACACTTTACCCCTTCTTTATAGGTGGATGCCATCTCTGCTCAGCAATCCTTGGAAAATCATGCCATGGTCCTGGAAGCCAAAATTCTCCGGATGACACCATCCATGCAGAGGCATTCATGTTCAGGATGCAAGCCTCTCAGCCTTGGCTTTCATCTTCAACAGGGAGGATTGAGGAGAACAGCAATGTGCACCCAGCGTTAAAATACATTTGTTGATTTGATGGTGCATAAGGTGTAAGTGATCATGTCTTCATTCAAGATGTGTTTTCTGTCACTTATGCAAGTATTTTATAAAAGAAATGTAGTTGCCTACTTTTTTTTATAAAATAGCACCTATGCAGATTCCGTTATAAAGTTACTCTCCCCATGGCTCCATTGTATGCAGATTTATGCCCTGAAGACTCACTGTTACAATCCTGATCACCTGACTGGTTAGGCATGCCTCCAGGAGAGAGCTGGGAAACACTGCCCTAGATAAATAGTTCTCACCAGTCTCTACAAGCAGGGCTGGTGCAACCTTTAGGCAAACTAGATAGTCACTGGGGTTGCCAAAGAGCAGGACATGTGACAGCCAGGGGGGCATAAGAGTTGAAGTTTGCCTAGGGCACCAATACCTTGGACCAACTTGGGCCAGTCCTGTCTACAAGGTCTCAAGCCTGCTTCGATTTATTTCAGGTCAGAGTACTAGTACATCCCATTTACTCCACCTACCTTCTAATATTTCTCTCAGGCATAATTATGGAGCCCACCTATAACATACTTTCTTCTTTCACTTTAGCCAGTCCCACCAGAATGGAATCCAAAGAGAGGTCTTGGGAGAAAATGGATTTAAAAAAGTCCTGCTTAAGCTGTCTCACCATTTACAAAGTGACAGTACTGCTATGTGACATGTCCATGTCACATTATGGTACGTGTCTGTAAAGAACCAGTGTCAGTCTCTTCCTGCTACAGAAGCATCTCCACATATACCTGGCAAGTTTCTTCCCAGATGTTCATTACCATGCAAGTGATAGCAGAGACTGACTTCAAAGCGCTAAATGTTCTCCCTGCCTCTTGAGATCTGAGCACATCACTTCCATAATATGTTACTACTACTACTGAACATTTGTATAGCACTACAAGATGTACGCAGTGCTGCACAGACATGTAAGAGACAATCCCTGCTCATCAGAACTTACAATCTAGTCAAGACAGACAACACAGTAAGTATAGACAGGGATAGATCTAGGGGGAATGGTAAACAAACACAAGGAGATCAGGTGAGTCAAAATCTGAAAACAGCAGCAAAGAGGTGAGTTTTCAGCATGGATTTGAAAAGGGTCAGAGAAGGCACCTGACGTACAGACTCGGGTAGTTTGTTCCAGGCATAAAGTGCAGCAAGGTGAAAGGAGCAAAGTCTGGAGTTAGCAGTAGAAGAGAAGGGCACAGATAGAAGCAATTTGCCAGAGGAGTGCAGTTCCCAAGGAAGGGTATAGGGAGAGAAGAGAGGAAAGGTAGTGAGGAGCTGCAGAGTGAATGCACTTATAGGTCAGCAGGAAAAGCTTGAACTAGGTGTGGAAATGGATAAGGGAGCAAATGAAGTGACTTGAGAAGAGGCGTAATATGAGCATGATGAGGCTAGTGGAAGATTAGCCGCCCATCAGAGTGTTGAACAGATTGAAGGGGAGAGAGATGATTCAGCTGGAGGCCAGCAAGGATTAGGTTACAATAGTCAAGACAGGAGGTAATTAAGGAGTGGATAAGTGTCTTGGTAGTGTATTCAGAAAGGAATGGGTGGATTTTCTTGATGTTATAGAGAAAGAAACAGCATCTCTTAGCTATCACATGGATGTGTGTGGAGAAGGAGAGAGAGGAGTCAAAGATGACCCCAAGGTTGCAAGCGGAAGAAACAGGAAGGAGTAGAGAGTTATCCACAGAGACTGAAAGGAGGAAGAGGAGAGGATGTTTTAGGGGGAAAAATAAGAAGTTCAGTTTTGGCCATGTTCAATTTCAAGTGGCGGTGAGACATCCAAGCAGCAATGTCAGAAAGGCAAGCAGAGATCCAGGTCTGGATTGCCAGAGAGATTTCAGGTATGGAGAGGTAGATCTGGAGTCATCAGCATAAAGATGGTACTGAAAGCCATGGGAAGAGATGAGTGCACCAAAAGGACTGGGTACAGAGAGAGAAAAGGAGTGAACCCAAGACAGATCCTTAGGGTACACCAACTGAGAGCAGGATAGCAGCAGAGGAGGATCCACCAGAACAGAGTGAAGGGAGAAATAAGAGGAGAACCAGTATAGTACAGAGCCCTTAAAACCAAGCAAGGACAGGGTATCAAGGAGAACGATGGAGAGCAATAGAGATAATGAGATCATGAGTAAAAGCAAATTTATTTGAGAAGGAGTCTGCATTCCACAAGGCACATGAGAAAGGGAGAGAGGAAGGGAAAAGGAGAGGGATATGAATAAGATTAGAGGTGTTACATGAAGATCTCTTCTCAGAGTGTGACAAAAGTCTAGGGGGGTCAGAGATGGGGTTGATATCTCCGGATGAGAGAAGGAGGAGAAGAGCACTGGGCAAAGAGGAGAAAGTATGGCAGTAACGAGGGTGAGGTTGTCAGAGAAACAGGAGATGAATGAGAGGGAAAAAGTGGTGAAGCTCAAGAGCTGATGACAGGCTAGAGAATAGAATGGAGGGGGAAGTGAGGATGGTAAAGGGGAGATAAGGAGGGGAGAAGTGAAGGTGTTGGTAGGAGGTGTGGTAAGGAAGCCTATCCTGACTTAGGGGAAAGGGAAAAAGGCAAAGAGTTCACCCTAGTAAAAGGGCCCCTTTTGCAAGGTCAGGGGAACAAAGCCACAACCTCACCTAGGAACCAGAAAACCCCCAGCTGGAACAGGTTTCATGTTTCCCCTAGTGAAATAAGGGAGAGTGAATACAGACCTAAGGTCCAAGACCCTTACGTCAGTAAGCTCCCTGATTACTCAGGTGCCAGAAAGCAGAGTGATCTCCGTCACCTGGGAAGAGAGGAGGTGGGGCTAGAACCCTGGAGATATAAGCCTATGCTAGATTATAGTAGAGGACAAGGAGAAAGAAGAGAAGGAGGAAGAGGAGAAGGAGAGAGGGTTATTAGAAAAGGTTCAGAGAAGAGCCACCAAAATGGTAAAGGGGATGGAAGGATACTCCTATGAAGAAAGGCTAAAAAGGTTAGGGCTCTTTAACCTGGAAAAGAGACAGCTGAGGGGAGATATGATAGAAGTCTATAAATTAATGAACGGAGTGGAACGGGTAAACGTAGATCGATTGTTTACGTTATCAGAATATAGAAAGACTAGGGGACATGCAATGAAGCTACAGGGTAAACTATTTAAAACTAATAAAAGAAAATATTTCTTCACTCAACGTGTAATCAAACTCTGGAATTTGTTACCGGAGGATGTAGTAAAGGCTGTTAGTGTAGCTGGGTTTAAAAAAGGTTTGGACAAGTTCCTGGAGGAAAGGTCCATAAACCATTATTAAGAAGGGACCCAGGATATCAATGCTTGACCCAGTACAAGAATTGCGGAACCTGTGTCTTTGGGGAAACTGCTAGGTACATATGACCTAGATTGGCTACTGTTGGAAACAGGATACTGGGCTTGATGGACCTTGGTCTGACCCAGTATGGCATATCTTATGTTCTTATGTTCTTAAGAAACGCCAGAAGCAAGGACTGAGGCAAAGGCAAGAAGAGGAGAGAGAGAGAGAGAGAGAAGCTGATACAAGCCGAGGCACAGGTACGAGCCTAAGAAGCCTGATTAATGCTGAGCAGAGCAGGAGAAGCCTGACTATAGCTGGGCAGTGCAGAGGTGCAGGAGACACTCTGAGCTCTAATGAGAGGCTGTTAGCTGAGCCCAATGAGCCAGAAGGAGAGTCAGAGTCTATGCAGCTAGGAGAGCCTGATACTGAGCTGAATGAGGAAGACACCCTCATGGATTGCTCTTTGATCCAAGCCTTAGCCACAGAAGGGTTGAAGGAAAGCCAGCCCTGAGAGAAAACCCTCCAGAGAAAGGTAACCATAAGAAGCAGGTAGATGGATTGTAAATTCCCACATGGTGCAGAGGGGAAGTTTTACTAAAACGTAAGAACAAGCTGGAGTTGTGAATTGTGCTTGTTAACCACCTGCTACCTGTGAAGTGAGACGGCAAGAAGCCAAATTAACTGTGAGGAAAAAGCTTTCTTTTTTCTCTTGAATTTTCCTGAGAAACCTGAACAGAACTTTGCTTGCACGTTGAAAGTTTGTTCCTGTTTGGAGTTTTTTTGTTTTTGCTTGTAAATTGGAAAACAGCCTGAAAAGGTTTAAGACTGGAAAAGAAGGCAAACTGCCACAGAAAAAAGCATTTTTTGTGTTTTATGCTTTAACCAGCAAGGCTATAGGAAGCTGGTAGCCTTGCTGTTAAAAGGCTATGTTTTTCTGAGCTGAAGAATACTTTAAGCAGTCACTTTGGTTTTGGGTTTTGTTTTGCTTATAACCTGTTGTACTTTGAAGAAGCCTGGAGAAGTATGCCTGAATGTGGTATTTATGAACCTTTTTTGTGCTCAATAAATTTCTGTCATTGCCTTACCCAAGGAGCCCGACTACAGCTTTCTACCTGAAGCCCATATATATCGCAATTAAACTACATTTCCCAGAAAGCATTGCGGGGAACTAGTCAGTTAAGGCTGAAAGGGAAAAGTTCCTTATACAACCACGCCCCTCTAAACTGGAGGCGAGTGGTGAGGGCGTGACAGTGGGCAGACAATTAGAGAATAGGAAGACAAAGTGATGAAGAGCCATAGAAGAGAGATGGAGAGGAGAACCAGAAGAAATAGATAGGTGGGGGAGAGCCCACAGGAGATTAGGTGCACCAGTGAATAAGCGAGGTAATGAGTAGATGACAGCTATAAGAGATGAGGGCCAAGGGGGTGGGTGGGGTATAAGTTATTCAGCTGAGAAAAGCTGAACAATAGTGCAAAAAAGGTGCAATGAGGTAAAAAGAGCACACTAACAATGATAAATAAATACATATATAGAGAGAGGCAGACGGAACTCACAAAAAGCAAGCAGATTCACAGTTGCAACAGAGCTTGCAATGGAGCAGTTCTCTTCCCAGAGGAGAGAGAGGTAATCAGAGCTAAACACAAGTGGAAGACAGGAAAAGGGGCTGTACAATACCTCAGCAGGGGGGGGGGGGGGGGTTAGTCACTCAGGTAAATTAGAGACAGGAAAATGTTTTCAACTCTGCAACCATGGAGACAGAGTTAGGATAGGTATTGAATTAAATGTTAACCTGGCCTCCACAGACAGGCCAAATAGTAGAAATAAAGTTGCAGTTAGTTATGGAGAGGAGGAGCAAGAGAGAGCTGAGAAAAGCTGAATAATAGTGCAAAAAAAGGTACAATGAGGTAAAAAGAGCACACTAACAATGATAAATATATACCCGTTCATACCTGCCAGCCCTGAGCTAAGTTCTGGCTTCTGACCACATAGTGCTATGAACAAGCCCCATGATCATTTATTTCTTTCGATATCATTAAAATCCAAATCTTAACACCAGGGAGCAAACTACTAGGTTTCCTTGCTGAAGTTGCCAAATGATTCCATATTTCAGAACAGGTGCTCCAGTCCTGGTTTTAACCCACTGCCTGCATGGTCTTGCAGATCTAGTGCTCTGTTGATTTCCCTGTGACAAGACAAAAAACAAGTCCATGCAGGCAATGGGGAAAAGCCAGGACTGGAGCAACTTCTCCTGACAATATGGAACCAACTGGCAAACCCTACAGCAGCAGAAGGAGCGATTCTCTGATCACTAGTAACCAATGCCTGGTACCAATACCATTCTGTGGCACATGAAAACATTTGGTTTTGCAGGATGCCCTTTACTGTTTAAGGCCAGAGAACGTGACTCAGCAACACTGCTTTAAAGTGTCCTACATCAGCAGCATGCAACGCACACCGCAAGACTGTCCTCACTGAGCAACTGAGATACCATAAGTCAGCAGCTGTGTTCCAGGACATGCACTTCCATAGCTTATGTAGTAGATTACCAGACCAAGAAAAGACACCTGAGGCCTTCATGAAATCAAACAGTTTTAATAGCATGCAAGAACTCAGTGGAATAGCTTCCAAAAATACTGAGCCCCCTGGGCAAAGGTTTCAGTTACATTTATAGACTTTTAGCTATATGCAAACTAATAATTTGTTATCACATTCTAGCTACTTCAAGATAGGCACACATTAAGTTCCCCTTGATCGCTCACCAATAGAGGTCAGCTGGGGCGTGTTATATAAGGTGAGAAGCTGCTAAACTATGCATTTTTTACTGCGTGGTTCTACTACTAAGCAGGCTACAGTGAAACAAAAGAAAGAAAGACATTCCAGCTAGGCCACTAGCATTTCAAGGTACATTTGAAAGCACACTTCTGACACCACTACACCCCCCCCCCTTTAATTCAGCACCCTCACCAGCAGGGTGTCAAGAATTATAAGCAGGCGCAGGATGTAAACCATGTGCTGGGTCCGTGTTTGCGGTCAACGGCACTGTCAATGGCAGCGTGTAAACCACACAGGCAGAGAGGTATTAGGCAAGGCAAAACAAGGCAGGCCATAAGGAACTTCAGACCACCTAACCCATTAAAAAACATTCCCAAACCAGCCGTCAACTGATAGACCATTCCAGGCCTGAATAGGAAAATGGGCTAACTTTCGCATGCGATCAGTAATGTCTTCAATAACCTTCCCAGCATCATCTATCTGTAGGCAGCAATTAGTGAGGTTAAATTTCCCACAGACCCCTCTGTCTGCGGCTAAAAGATAATCAAGGGCCAGCCGATTGATAAATAGCTGTGCGCATTTGAGTGTTTTGTTTTGCCTGTAGGGTCAAAGCCTTGCTGGTGTCATTAGTAATAATTTCTAGAACAGCTTGCAAGCGAATAATATGATTCAGCATGTAAATAGGGGTACGGTAACCATAGGCTCCATCCTCAGCCCATGTTGAAGGGTCATAATACTGTATAACGCGCTTGGGGTATTCCCTACCGGTGTGGTGAATCCTGGACCGATCCGGGAGAGACATATATTCCCTATAATGGAGGTCTTCAATACCCATTCACTGTCCGTGGGTTTAAACTGGGACTGATTATAGGAGGATGAAGAATAATTACACTCCTGAGCTTCCCAGGGCCACTGATCGCCCATATTGGTGCCACCATAGAAGTAACAATTGGTGACATTCAGTTGTGTAGTCACGGTCTCAGCTAATTCAAGGAATAAATTTCTGACAGCTGTGGATATGGGGTCCATCTGGGTCGCCATCTCCTCGTAGAAGGAGTGGAAAACACTAGTCAGGTGGGATTGTCGGGTTTTTCTGCTATTACCCGGATATAAAGATAAGTGCCGGGGTTTGTACCATGGCTATAAATGAGTAGGCCAAAAAGTTGCCCTGCATGCCAGTCGGCCTGACAAGGGTTCAAAATAGAGAGATTAAGGGGATTACAGGTGGAAGTTTGACAATGGGGGGAGGCCAATCATCCCCTTGGTGGCCATTAGGCACTCCCACTGGGGGCAGAAATATGACCCTGCCGCAGCCACTACCCAGCGGTTGGGCGCATTGATGCCCGTGCACTGGCCCCAATTATAGGCACGTTGAGGGCACATGTACTTATCATTTGTAGAATAGGTGTGTTCCCATTTGAGGGCCCCGCAACCACAAGAATAAGAGGTTTTTCCGATTGTGAGGCACGCATCGAAAAACAAGCATTTAGGCTGGCTATCCTCAAACGTGGTAGAGTTAAGGAGCGGTCCCTGGGAATTGTCAGCACATACTTCCAGGATCCAATAAACAGGAAACACTTGAGGATTAAAACACACAGGCTCCTTTCCTGCATGGTAACAGATAGTAAGGTTGGTAGTATTGTGACGGCAGGGGGTCTGTTTGGTACTGGAACAGGAATAATAAGTATGATATACCATGGTCTGAGTGATTTTGTGATCAGTCTTAGTTACTTTCAAACAGGGGGTGCAGGGGAGTGGATCAGTTACAATGGAACTCATGGTTACCATCAGAAATACAACTACTGCAAACTCAGTATACATAATACTGCAGTTGGTATAAATACAGTCTATAAACAACAGGTCCTTGGGTTCTTTGTTCCCAGTTGTCGATCCTCAGTCTTCAGCCGTATGTAGACCCGCCAGCTTCTGGTGGTGATGGGGGTAGGGCGTTGCGCTGATTGACAAGCAGGCTGAGTTGTTCTGGACAGGATGAGCTTCAGTTGGTTGTCAGGATCCGTTCTGGCAGTCCAGGTGCTGTCAGTCAGATGGGTTGCTGGCTTGACTCGAGTATGGTGAATCCACGGCACAAGTTCGGCAAACTCCACAGCTGTGGGGGTAGACAGTATGACCATAAATGGCCCCCACCAGCGGGGTGTCAAAGGGTCAGAGTTCCACTCCTTAATCCAGACAGTGGAACCTGGCTTGCGGGGGTGAATAGGTTCAACAAGGGTTGCTGGTAGTCGTTCTTGAACCCAGGAGTAAACATTTTTCGCAATACAGAACCCAATGCCACCAGTTCTTGGCGGGTCAGCAGAGATCCAATCTGACCAATGTCTCCTAGCACCCCCCTTAATCAAGGGAGGAGGCCGTCCATACAGGATTTCAAAGGGGGACATATTCAAACTCTGACGGGGGAGAGGACCATATGTACAACAGGGCCATGGGAAGAACAGATGGCCAGCAGAGACGGGTCTCCTGACAGAGTTTGGAAATTCTGGATTTAAGGGTCCTGTTCATACGTTTGACTTTTCCTGAACTCTGAGGACGGTAAGCGGTGTGCAATTTCCAATCTATCTGTAGAGCTTGGGCTAGGTGTCTGGTGACCTGAGAGACAAAAACTGGGCCATTGTCTGATCCTATTACTGACGGGAGTCCAAATTGGGGTATGACTTCTCTGATGAGGGCTCGGACGACCTCACAAACCTTCTCGGTTCTGGTGGGAAAAGCTTCAACCCATCCTGAATAAGTACAGACTAACACCAGAAGGTACTTATGACCCCCAGCCCTGGGTAGCTCAGTAAAATTCACCTGCAAATTTTCCATGGGAGCAGTCCCTACAGCTAGGAGATCAGGGGGTGGTAATTTCCCTTGTCGGGGATTATTTAGGGCACAGGTTAGGCATTGGCGTGAAACTGATGCGGCTAGGAGTCCTAACATTGAAATATAAAACCAGGGACGAAGGGCCTGCTCCATTGCGCTTTTTCCCTGTAACCTGGTGGAACGCCCGGACAAAATGCGGGGCTAAGGTGTGTGATGAGGAAGCCTCTAGTGAGCATATGGAAGTAGAAGAAAAGAATGATTTTACCTTTAAGAAAAGTGACATCCGTGCAGTACACACTTTTCAGCGTTTGCCAAAAGAAAGCAAGCACAGAGAAACTGAAGCTAGGCTGCCACACCCAAGCTCTGCTGACGTAGTAGCAAGCTTGGAACCTAATTACAGACACCTGTCCAGAGAGGCAGAGACATGGCTCAGAGAGCAGGAATATAAACCCTGGCTAGAGAGAGAGTCAGCAGGACAAGGAGGACGAGGAAGCAGGCGGAGAAGGGAAGAACAAGGAAGAGACAGGAGAACCACGACGACAGCACTCGAGAGGGAACACAGGAGGAGATACAGCTGGAGAAGTGGAGGTGAAGCAATCAGAGCAGACGGGGAGAAGAGAAACCTTCAAACCCCAGAGCCAGATAGAAAGGTTCAGAGAGTTCAGAGGTGGGAGCCCAGGACTCAGTCCAAGGGTCTACAAAGCCTAGCCTGGAACAGGGAACCGAGGCAGAGCTCCAGGGAGGAACTCCAACAAGGGAACCAGAGACTGCTTCTCCATAGCTGGAGAGAGATTGCTGAACAGAGCCAGAGAGGCGTCTCCACAACCTCAGGTACCTGTAATCCCTATCACATAGAGCTGTGCTCAAAGGAGACACAGAAACCCTTAGGGAGGAGTTACCCTAAGACGTATGATAGTAGCTTAAAGCAAAACACTGCAGTTCAGGAGTTGGAGGAAATGCAAGTGGACTGTAATGAGAATGATTCATTATCATCTGAAGTACCTATGGACTGTATGTTGTGTTTAGCTGATGACATTGAATCCCTTTGCTAGTGTATAGTGGAGAGTTGAGGGAAGACAAAAGAAAAGAGAATATTTTTCTTTGTTGAAGGAAGCTGCTATGTTTTTCTTTATCTGTTAAGCAGTTGCACTTTTGAGTAAAGAGTGTGAAGCTCAGCCAGCATACTTGTGTAAATAACCTTGAGCGAACAACTGAAGAATTATCCTGATGCAACCTGCATAGAACCTTTTGTTTGGGGAATAAATTTTGTCATCTTTGCCTTTACCACTGGTTTCACGACTATTTCTTCTTAGAAGGCAAAAGAACTACCACTCCCAGCAGTCTTAGCTGGAGCAAAAATAGTTTATCCCACCTTCTATAAGGAGAACATAATGGCAACCCTAACCCTCTTAGCCTGAGACGGAGGGCTAGGGCATGACAGGTGTCAGGGATCACAATACGGCTAGGTTCAGTTTTCTGGAAGGGTGGCAGCTGGATCCATCCCTGTTCAGTCAGTATCCCTCCTTCCTGGGTACAGAAATAATCTAGCTCATCCGATTGGTAGCAGGGATCCCAATTATTTAGTGGCACTAGAAATAGTGGGGCTGTTATAGCCAATGCCGGATTTGGCCTTATCGAGCGGAGGGCTGCTTCCTTTGCTACTTCGTCTGCCTTCCGGTTTCCTAAGGCAGTCAGGCTATCCCCAAACTGATGACCCCGGCAGTGCATGACTGCCACCTTCCTGGGTTCCTAGACGGCATCTAATAAAGCCATGATGTCTGGGGCATACTTGATAGCTTTCCTCCCCAAAGTAATCAAACCTCATTATTTATACAGGGCCCCATCAGCATGTAGGGTAACAAAAGCATACTTAGAGTCAGTGTAGATGTTAATGGCCAGGCCATTAGTGAGCTGGAGAGCCCTAGTGAGGGCTATAAGTTTGGCCCTCTGGGCTGAGGTGCCATGGGGTAGGGGACCGGCTTCAATCTCAGAATCAGCTGTCACAACTGCATACCCGGTCCGCCTGCTGTTTTCATGTATGAAGCTACTTCCATCCGTGCAATAAGTAGCATCAGGGTCTTTCAAAGGAATGTCTGTGAGATCAGGTCGGCTAGAGAATACAGTGTCCATTACCTCTAGGCAATCGTGGTCCGGAGGGCCAGGACCCATAGGCAGAAGTGCTGCAGGATTTAGTGTTTGACTGACTGAGGGGTGTACTTGAGGGTTTTCACAGAGCATACCTTGGTACTTGAGCATCCGGGCGTTCGTGAACCAGTAGTTTCCTTTGTGCTCTAGTAAAGATAGAACTGCATGGGGAACAACAACATAGAGTTCTTGTCCCAGGGTTAGTTTCTCTGCTTCCTTCACCAGTAAGGCTGTTGCTGCGATTGCTTGCAAACATGGGGGGGGGGGGGGCATCCCTTGGCCACTGTGTCAAGTCGCTTTGAGAGATAAGCGACAGGGTGTTTCCATGATTCTAGAGTTTGGACTAACACTCTGGTGGCCTGGCCCCCCACTTCATGCACATACAACTGGAATGGCTCATCTAGGTTTGGGAGGCCCAGGGCCGGACTGGTGGTCAGGGTGGTTTTTATAGACTGGAAGGCTTTGGCTTGTTCGGGACCCCATTCCAATGGGGTTTGCTCAGGTCCTCGTGTAGCATCATACAATGGCTGTGACAAGATAGCAAAGTTGGGAATCCAGATGCGGCAGTAGCCGGACGCTCCGAGAAAACCTCTGAGTTCTCGGCGAGTTTCAGTGGGGCGGAGGACTGTCTCTTTTCATTCAGGGCCCAGGCGTCAAACGCCCTGGGGAATATAGAACCCCAGGTACTTAACTTCAGACTGGCAGAGCTGGGCTTTAGCACATGAGGCCCGATAGCCGGCGGACCCCAGCAGTTGCAAAAGTTCTTCTGTAGCATCATGACACTCTGGGGCCGATGAACAGGCCAGAAGATCATCAATGTATTGTAGAAGTATGCGCTGGCCTGGTTTGGAAGGGTACGCAGCAAGATCCTGGGCCAGAGATGTACTAAAAATCGTTGAGGAGTTCTTAAATCCCTGCGGCAATTGGGTCCACGTCAGTTGGCCCCATACTCCAGTGTCCGGGTGTTCCCATTCAAAAGAAAATATTGACTGTGATGTCTCGACAAGACGAATGCAGAAGAAAGCATCTTTCAAAATCCAGAACATTGAAATGAGTTGCTGCAGCTGGGATTAGTCATTGGATTGTGGTTTTCTCACTGACAGCAACGGAGTGTTCCACGGAGATTGGCAAGGGCGTAATAATCCATATGATACACATAATGCGTTTTCCAGTTCATGAGGTCTGTGTTGGAGAAAGGCACATAGAAAAGGCTGGATGGGCTGACTACCGCCCGTTGGTTGGCATCCATGGTGGGCAGTCCCTAGACCTCTCTGAGTGGGAATATGCCCACTGGAGGTGACCACCCTCCTGGTTTGATCGGAGTCAGGACGAAATAGGGGTGGAGCTGTCTACTGGCATGGGTGGAGGCAGTTGGACGTGAAGACTCTGAGATTGAGGGCTGGGTGAGACTGGTAAGCCAAGAAGGGGAGGGATCGAAGGAAGGCATGGGTACAAGTAGGTACGTGGGCGCTCAAGGGGTTCAAGGGGGGGGGGGGGTCAGGATCCTGATAAATGGGTGGCCATGATTGTCCCCTAGGGGCAGGGGAACGGTCACTGATAGGCCGGGACAAAAGAATACTGATCCTCGTGACATCGGATTAACCAGTGCGGTCTCTTAGTACACACTTCTAACCAGGAATCAATATAGGGAAACTGGTCCAGATGACTTTGCTGGATGACTGTGTGCACATCTAGTATCAGGTCTAAATCTAGAGATCCCTCGGGGAGGCCAGGTTAAAGACAGGAGGGGGGGGGCATTCTGTTCACATAAAACTTCCATTCGACCTGGGGTCATTACAATTCCATAGTCACCAGAGAAACCCTTCTTAAAGTTCTTAAGGAGACACTGCAGAAGGCTCAGTATAAATACATCCCCTCCCTTGCTGTTCAAAAATGCTGTTCAAAACCTGTCTCGCTCTCTCTAACTCTCCAGCAGCTGCAATACAAACACTGTCTCGCTCTCACACTCCAGCAACTGTATAACAAACACTGTCTCTCTCGCACACATTCAGGTTCCTCCCTCCCAAATCCCATAGAAATCAGCAGAGTAATTATAACAGAAACAACTGAAGTAGAAATCCAGGCAGAGCTGAGAGTGCAGAGAGGGTTAAAACTTTCTCTGTGTAGAAAGGATACGCCCTTTGAAACTTTCTTGTTCTGTCTGTGTGAAAAGGATACACGCCTTATATCCCACCCCTATTTCATTTTTTCCTCCATTTCTCTCTCCTTGCTAGAAATAACTGCTCTCTGTCTCTGAGCTGTGCTGTAACTCCGGAGTCTTTTTTTTTTTTGTTCCGTTTTTTCGTACAAAAAAACCATAATAATATTACAGTATACCAGAAGGGAAACCGGTGGGTTCAGTCAGCATCTGACATACTAGGACAAGTCCCAGGAGTTGATCAGACTCCTTTCAATTACAGATAACAATACCAGATACAGAGAATTACCAAATTCAGACTTACCGGATCCGGTGAAAAGGACAGGTTTGTTTTCTGGGCCCCTTCTAGGTTCGTGAGTGAGTCCGATCAGTCCCACGGGTTCCAGGACTGTCGTAAAGTCCCGTCCAGAAACAGTCCGGTGGCGCCTTGAGACCTCTCGGGACTCCTGGAGCCCGCTAGATGAACGGTTCACCACTCTGAGACAAAATAGTCTTCGTTTCCCGGTCATGGAACCATAAAATGTAGTAGATTACTAGACCAGACATTCCAGGTAGGCCACAGGCCTAGTATTTCAAGGTACATTTGAAAGCACACTTCTGACACCACTACACTTATACACCAGCCTATCTTGATGCCTCCTCAAAAAGAAGCCTTTAGTTCAACATATAGCGAGAGAGACAGAGAGATTCCTAGGAAAATCACTTCCCTTTCCCTCTACCACCTCACCAGAGTGAAACAGTGAGAGAATAAGGGCAGTGAGAGAGTAGAAACTGTGAAAGAAACAGGCAATGAGAAAGTGAGAGCGGGGATGCAGTTACAGTGCCTTGTAAAAGTCTTCATACTTGTACATTCCCCATTCAACTGTTTAAAATATACAAGTCAGAATGCATTACAATAGGAGTTTGCTTTACTGATCTATATAGTATACCCTTATCTACACTTTCAGTGTGAAAGAACAATCACATAAATATTGAAAAAGTAATCAAAAATAAGAAATTAAAGTTTTGACTCCATAAGTCCTCACAACCATTGACAATACTTGGTGGAAGAATCTTTTGAGTCGTTTAGGTTGAATGTCTTCCAACTTTGCGTAGCAGGATAATGCAGATTTTGCCCATTCTTCTTGGCAGAATTCTCAGCCTCTTTCAAATTGGCTGGGGATCATCTGTGAACTGCAGTCCTCAAGTCTTCCCACGGACTTTCTAGTGGATTCAGGTCTGGGCTCTGACTGGGCCACTCAGACATTCACTTTCTTCTTGCTAAGCCACTCCATTGTTCTTTTGCTTTGTGCTTAGTATCATTATCCTGCTGAAAGGTGAATCGCAGGTCTATGACAGACTGGACCAGGTTTTCATGCAGGATCTGCCTGTACTTTGCACCATCCATCTTTCCATTGATCTTCACAAGCTTTCAGGTCCCTGATGCCACTACATAATGATGTCATAACCATCCCTTATTGTAGGGATGTATTAGCAAAGTAATGTGCTATTTAGTTTTACACCACACATATTGCTTTGTATTGAGACCACCTTGGTCTCCCCAGAACACTAAACCTTCACTGACATGCATGCAATATCCCCCAAGTACTTTTCTTCAGCAGTGCCTTCCTTCTTGCCACTCTCCCATACTAGTCATATTTGTGGAGTAATCCTAAAATTATTAGAACAGTCAACATTTTTCCCATTCTCAGCCAGGGACCTCTGTAGTTCTTTGAAAGTAATGTCAGGCCAAGGGCTGGCACTACTATACCAAAAAAACACCAACTGAAGTATTCACAAAATCTATTTTAAAAACTTCAGCAACAAATCCTTATTCATACCGTAATTAAATTTCTAAACTTCTAAGAGAAAACCAAATACAAGTAATTAGAGGAGAAAAGACCTCAGTGGAATTACTTTTCCCCCTATACGGCAGCTAACATTTGCCTAAAGAGGCATTGCTACCATCTGCCATCATCGTTCTAAAAAACATCTCTTTTCTACATAACTCACACTACTTTTTAGTAATTAACCTAGTAGCGTTTTATATACAATTATAGCCAATAGCTCCTTTCCCAATCAACGTGTAACCACACAACACCGCAATGCAGCCAGCACTACATTGCAGCTGTGGCACCCTCACAATGGCCAGCACTACATCTGCAGCAGATTCGCTATAGCCCACGCTATAGTGCGCACTCAATGCCCAGCATTTATCTGTAATGAAACAGACTGAAACTTAAATAAATCAGTAATCCTTCAAACAAGGCTATAACCGCTGCTTATACTTAGCTTTAAAAGCTTCTCCCAGGAAATCTGTTTTATTCGTCATCACCCTACGAAGATCTCCTTTTCGCGGACCCACCGTTTCATCGAGAGTTTGTTTTGCTTTGGCACTACCATTAGGCAAACTAGATAGTTGCCTAGAACATTGACATCCCAAGGGTGCCCCACTACTACCATTGCTGCTCCTCTCTGGGGCCTGCAGTGGCAGCAATAGGTTTGAAACTGCGACTGAGTAGTTACTCACCTGTAACAGATGTTCTCCAGGAGCAGCAGTAATCAGTCCTCACATATGGGTGACGTCAGCGCCGACGGAGCCCTCGTGCAGAGCATTTCCTCAGCTTTCAAGGAAAGCCTTTTGGAATGCAGCGCACATGCGGGGTCCCCTTCCCACCCAAGGGTGCCATCTTGCTCAGTCTGATGACATAGCTAAAAGACAGCAAAAAAATCAAAATGAAGTATATGACTGCAACTCCATGGGAGGAGGGAGGGTTGTGAGGACTGATTCCTGCTCCTCCTGGAGAACACCTGTTACAGGTGAGTAACTACTCTTTCTCCAGGACCAAGCAGGAAGTCAGTCCTCACATATGGGACTCCCCAGCTCTAGGCTACCGGGAACCCTAAGATGAAAAAATGGCTCCCTCTCAAGAGCCTCAGCATTCGTGATAAGAATATCCTCTGAGAACACCCCCGTACGGTAGCCCAACACAAGGGCCGGAGGATAGGAGTTGCCTAAACCTCAAAGAGATTACGAAGTACCACCTGTCCGAAAGCACTGTCCCTTCGGGACTCTCTCTCAAGGCAGTAATGGGCTGCAAAAGTCTGGCTTGAAGACCAAGTTGTGGCCCGGCAGATGCCTGCCAATGGAACAGAGCACAGATGAGCTACAGACGCAGCTTTCGCCCTGACACGGTGGGCCGTGACTTGACCCTGCAAGGGGAGGTCAGCTGCCTTGTACTCCCAGGCGATACAATCTGCTACCCAAGTGGACAACGTATGCTTTGAGACAGGTAACCCCATCTTATTAGGGTCAAAGGAGACGAAGAGCTGAGTAGCCCTTCGATGCCGCCGCATACATTCTATGTAAAAAGACAATGACCTCTTACAGTCCAGGGTATGCAAGACTGTTTCAGCCCGGCTGGTATGCGGCCTGGGAAAGAAAGTCAGAAGAACCACCTCCTGGTCGAGGTGGAAAGAGACGACCACTTTTGGAAGGAACTTTGGATGGGTCCATAGGACCACCCTGTTCCTATAGAACCGTGTGTACGGTCTATCAGAAACCAGAGCTTGTAGTTCACTCACACGTCTGGCCGAGGTAAGAGCTACCAGGAAGAGCGCTTTCCAAGAAAGGAAGCGCAAATGGCAAGTAGCCATCGGCTCAAACGGTGGGCAAGTAAGTTGCTGCAAGATCACGTTCAAATCCCACTCAGTCGCCGGTGGACGAACCGGAGGCTTGAGAAGAAGCAGACCTCTGAGAAAGCGGGACACCAAGAGATGAACCGACAGAGACTGTCCCTCCACCGGGGAGTGGTGCGCTGATAGAGCACTGAGGTGGACCCGAACAGAGTTAGACTTAAGGCCTAGGTCTGACAGGTGAAGTAGATACTGCAATACTACTGGCACAAGGCAAGAGAAAGGTTCTTCATTGCGCTGAGCACACCATATCGTGAACCTACGCCACTTAAGGGCATAGGACTTCCTGGTGGACTGCCTCCTAGAGGCCAAAACCACCTCTTCAACCTCCTTAGGTAGAAGCAAGGGAGCTAGCACTATCCTTTCAGCAGCCAGGCCATCAGATTGAGGGATCTGAGATTGGGGTGCAGAAGGGAACCCTGATCTTGAGACAGGAGATGGTGTTGCAACCCCAGAGGGAATGGAGTTTCCACCGCCAACTGTAGCAGAAGTGGAAACCACGGTTGCCTTGGCCATCTGGGGGCTACCAAAATCACTGAGGCCTTGTCCCGGAGAATCTTGAACAGAGTTCGGGCCACCAGGGGCGTGGGAAGAAACGTATACAGGAGGCTCGTAGACCAAGAGATCAGAAAAGCATCTGCTGCCATTCTCAGGGGATGCGGCTGTTTGGAGCAAATCCTGGGCAGCTGACGGTTTTGTGGACTGACAAAGAGATTGATGTACGGAAGTCCCCAGTGGAGGAAGATCTGTTGGACCACCCATGGATTCAACTGCCATTCGTGAGGCTGGAGAATCCTGCTTAGCTCGTCTGCTAGGAAATTCTCCTGACCAGGAAGGTAAACTGCTTTGAAAAACATGCCTTGTTTGACTGCAAAGGAGCAAAGGGCCTGCGCCTCCTGACATAGGAGCCTGGACCCCGTGCCCCCTTGCTTGTTCACATAGAACATTGCCACCTGATTGTCTGTCTGAACTGAGACAGACTGGTGAGAGAGGGCATGAGAAAAAGTCTGCAGAGCTAAGTGGATTGCTCGCAGCTCCAAAAGATTGATTTGCTGTGTGGCCTCCCGAGGAGACCAGAGGCCTTGAGTGCACGTGCCATGGCAATGTGCACCCCAGCCCTTTAAGGAAGCATTGGTCGTCAGCACCCTTGTGTGTGCTGGAGCCTGAAAAGGTACCCCCCTGAGAAGGTTTGGGAGATGTAGCCACCACTGTAAGGAGTCCAAAAGTGGTTTGGACACCTTTACTCTGTCTCGGAGGTTGCCTGTGGCCTGCGCTCACTGAGCTCTGAGGCACCACTGAGCAGCCCGCATGTGCAGACTGGCATTCAGAGTCACATGTACCGTGGATGCCATGTGGCCCAGGAGCCGCAGGAAGTGCCTGGCGGAGACCTGAAAATTGCTTTGGAACTGGTTTGCCAAGTCCATCAGTCTGTGGGCCCTGTCCTCGGGCAAGTAATCTCTTGCCTGCAGGGTGTCTAATCTTGCTCCTATAAACTCTAGGTTCTGAGAGGGGAGCAAAGTGGACTTTGTGTAGTTTATGACAAAGCCCAGATGCTGAAGAAGAGAGACCGTGTGAAGAGTGACTTGTCTGGCCTCTTGGAGAGACTGGCCCCTGATGAGCCAGTCGTCCAGGTATGGGAAGACAAAAATTCCCCGATTCCAGAGATAGGCCTCCACCACCACCAGGCAATTTGGTGAAAACCCTGGGGGCAGAGGTTAGGCCAAAGGGAAGTACCCTGTACTGAAAATGGTTTCCTCCCACCACAAACCTGAGATATTGTCTGTGGTCTGGATGAATGTGAGTATACGCATCTTTTAGGTCTAAGGAGCATAGCCGGTCTCCCTGCTGGAGGTAGGGCAGCAGTATCCCAAGGGTAAGCATCTTGAACTTTTCCCTCTCCAGAAACTTGTTTAGGTTTCACAAGTCTAAGATAGGCCGGAGGCCTCCTGTCCTTTTTGGTACCAGGAAGTACCTGGAGTAGAAGCCTTGCCCTTCCAGGTGGTGAGGCACCGGTTCCACCGCCTGTTCCTTTAGAAGACTTGCCAACTCCTGAAGGAGGAGGTTTCTGTGTAGAGGGAGTCTTGGAGGCTCCCCTGGAAAGTAGGAGGGGGGTAGCTGGTGAAAGTGGAGCATGTAGCCCTTTTGGACTATGCTGAGTACCCAGGTATCCCCTGTGATGGCTGGCCACCTGTAGGTGTTCAGGGTCAGCCGACCTCCTGTGCTGAGTGGAGCCAGCTGCGGAGAAGAGGCTATGCTGTGGGAGTCAAAACCCCGCTCCCTGCTGTGCAGGAGCCGGAGCTGGCGGCTTGGGGATCTTCTGCCTATGGGGCCCATACCCCTGACCCTTGGCCTGCTGACCCTGTTGGGGAGCTCGAGAGGCTTGATGCTGAGGGTAGGATTTGTAGGCAGCACCCTTCCTCGGGAAAAAGGGCTTTTTTCCCCGAGCCCTTCCTTTTTTGAGAAGGGGCAGAAGTCTTCCTGGACAGCCTTGTCCTGGTGAGAGTCTCAGTCTCGATTTCTGCAGCCTTTTCAGTCATGGGCTTACTGAAAAGGTTTTCACCTCGGCAGGGTACATCGACCAACTTGTCCTGTACCCATGACTCCAGGTCTGATGACTGTAGCCAGGCCTGACGTCGTGCACCGATGCCAGTCGCGGCTACCCGGGCTGAAGCCTCGAAGCCATCATAGGCTGCTTGAGATATAAACTTCGAGCACTCTCAAATTCCTGTTGACAAAGCCTTGAACCTCTGCAAAGGTTCCTCGGAGAGGCCAGCTGAGAACCCGGCAATTTCCTTTGCCAGGTCTCGCAGGTACATGCCCATGTACAGCTGGTAGGTCTGGACACGGCAAGATAGCATAGAGCCCTGGAAGCACTTTCTATCGAGGGCATCCAGGTTCTGGGCCTCCCGGCCGGGGGTACCGAGGAGTGCATCTTCTGACTCTTCAGGCGGTGCATGGCCGATTCCACAACCATGGAGTTGTGCGGTAGCTGCGCCTTTTGGAACCCAGGGCTCTTACGGACTCGATAAATGGAATCGACCCGTTTGCTAAGAACCAGCGCTGAGGCCAGTGCCTCCCACATACAGAAGAGCAGCCATTCCAGCATCGGAGGAACCGGTACAGTAAAGGCTTCCTTCGGAGGAAAGTCATATTGGAGGGCATCGAGCTCCTCTGCTCGAGGCTCCTCTTCGGCGTCCGCAGGGAAAGCCAAAGCTTTGTCCATGTCCCTCACGAAGTCCGAGAACCAGGTATCCTCCGGGAGGGACCTTCTCCAAGGCTCGGACTCCAGTGAGTCCGAAGGGACACACTGGGTCCAGAAAGTGTCCTGGGACTCCTCGTCCTCCGTCTCCTACGCTGACTCCTCCGAGGAGGAATCGAGCGGCTCTGGCCATGTGGGCCTCAGTGCCACCCACCCCGATACCGAGGGTATCGGTGTCGACGACCTCAGCCCCGCACGGGAGGTTGAGGGGAACCTAGACCGAGGATCGACTCTTCATTGACTCGAGGATCGGCTCGGTCTCCGGGATCGACTTCGACGTCGAGGTCCCGGTGGTTGGGGCAGATGCACCGGTCAGACCGGCGATCAACACCTGCTGCTGTTCCATGAAGGCAGCCAAGCTGCTCTCCAAGGCCGTCAGCCTGAGTCCAAGCTCAGGAGACTCAGCAGCCCCCGACTCGGGCCCCCGACGGCATCGGGCCCGACATCGGTTCTCCCGGAGGAGAGTCCTCGAGGACAACAGCACTTACATGACTCAGAGACTCTGGCTCCACGCGAGGTAACTTGGACGGCTTCTCCGACTCTGAGAGCCCGGGGCGGTGGTCAGGGCTACGCGATCTGGCCCTCGAGGATCCAAGAGCCTCCACCGATGCCACCCTCGGGAGCTTCTTCTTCCTTTTGTGCTCCCAGGAGGGAGACTCCCTCTCAGAGGAACCCCGACGGCACTCAGGGTCAGACTCCCGAGATGTCGAGGCCTCTGACGAAGTCCGGGCCTGGCCGGACGCAGACTCTGAGAAAATTCTCTCACGTTGATGCTGACAGCTCCGAAGTGCCTTCGACGACATTTTGCCGCATGGGCCACAGAGCAGCGGGTCATGGTTGGGCCCAAGGCAGCGGAGGAGGCAGTCATGTGTGTCAGTGAGAGACATAAGTTTCTTGCACCAATCACACTTTTTGAACCCACCTGCAGCCATCAGGGGAAAAAGGGCCCCTGCAAGGTCAAAAGACCGGGCTGCCAGTGAAAACACAAAAAAGGCGCGAACGCTAGTCACGAAGGACAAAAACCGAAAATCAAAATTACGGACTCGATACCAGTGTACCAAGCCCAGGCGGGAAGGGGAACCGGCTTCGAACCGGATCAGAAAAAGCCAAAATAGCCGAAAAAAATCTACTTTTCCCGGGTGAGACGAACACACGTCCATTGCGCTCTGTGGAAAAAGAAAGACTGGGCAAGATGGCACCCTTGGGCGGGAAGGGGACCGCGCTTGCGCGCTGCATTCCCAAAGGCTTTCCTTGAAAGCTGGGGAAATGCTCCGCATGAGGGCTCCGTCGGCGCCGACGTCACCCATATGTGAGGACTGACTTCCTGCTTGGTCCTGGAGAAACAGCACTTACCCTAAACTCACCTGGCTGCATTGTGTTTCCTGACTTGTATAAGCTGTCGCTTCCACCCTCCCCCCCTCCTGATGTAGACTTCTGGTTTGTGGAAAGGGGCAGCAGCGGCAACAGTGGTGAAGGGGGGGGGCGGTGGAATGGAGGGCTCATCTAGGGTGCCACTAATTCTTGCACTGATTAACCCTGGGAGTACCGATGGGGTCAAAAGTGACCCCATTGCAAGTTTCACAATGCGTATCTCGGAAACTAGTTGTTCAAGAATGCAATCTTTTTATGACCTTTCACATGTCAATATTCTCTTTATATTGCGCCATGAGAAGAATAATTTTCATCCGCTAGGTGACGCTAGTGATGAATTGCAGCACAGAGTACCAGTGGGGTCATTTTTGACCCCAGTTGCTTACGTCCAGTTTGGATCGTGATACAATTTGCAGTTTTGTGAATTTTTTGATCTGACAAATGTATTTATCATTAATTATGTATCATTTATTTTTTGTACTCTTATTTTATGAAACTTACACATTTTCTGTAATTGATATCATACGTTCTCTCATTATTTCCAATGAAATCTAAAGGCTTTCAGCTCATTCATCACGATTATTGTACACCTATAGTAAAACTGCTTTGCGTTTTATTCAACTTTATCTTTATTTATTTTAGGTTATTGTTTATGATGTCAAAACGAAAGTATTCAGCTACCCAGTAAGAGAAATATTGCAACGAGATGCTGACAGTGACTGATGCAGTATATTCAGCAAGCGAAGAAGCATATCAGCCAAGTTCGGGCAATAAATCTGATGATGACAGTCATGATTCAGATTGCGACAGCAGTTGGTCGCCAAGTGAATGTGAGACTGATGTTGAGCCGGTAACATTGCCTGCAGCAAAGAGTCAAGTTACAGGTCGAGGCAAAGGTCGAGGCTGTGCTGGACGGGGAAGAAGGCAGGATCCTTGGTGTCAGTAACATCTCTGAGGAATCTTAGTTGTGGTCATAGAGAAGCTAAGAGGTCATCAACTATAAGCACAAATGTTGCCATTGAAGTCTATGTATCTAAGGATGCCACATCATGGAACAGGAAACCTATAAAGCAAGCTGCTGGAAGATTCACCAGAGCTAATGTCATGCCCGTACTACAAGGTCCTACAAGGTATGCTGGACGAAATGTTGATGGCCCTCTCGCAGCATTCCACTTGTTCATGAGGAAGAACTTATTGAATGAAATCATGATGTGGACGAGAAAACAAGGAAGACACATTTATGACGACACCTGAAAAGATTTGACAGACGGAGAATTTCAACGTTTTCTTGGACTTCTGATCCTCTCAGGCATGTACAAGTCACAAAATGAATCCATAGTTCAGTTGTGGAACCTTGAAGATGGTCGTTCTGTTTTCGGCAAAATATGGCCCGTAACCGTTTTCAGCAAATTTCTTGTGCTCTCAGATTTGATGATGCAACCAACAGATGTGAACAACGAGGCGTGGATAAGCTTGCTCCCATCAGACACGTTTTTGATACCTGGGAAGCAACTCTAAGTGACGCCTTTGTTCCTGGTGAAAATGTTACCGTGGATGAGCAACTGCTTACATTTCGTGGCCGTGTTCCTTTCAGACAATATATTCCCAGCAAACCTGGGAAATATGGCATAAAGCTATGGATGTTGTGTGACAGTGCAACGTCATATGTTCTGCGTCTTCAAGTATATACTGGAAGGGAACGCGGACAAAACAGGGAACAGAATCAGGGTGAAAGGGTTGTGCTGCAACTCACTGAAGGATTGACGCGATCTGGCAGAAATGTTACTGTTGGCAATTTCTTCTGCAGTTTATCCCTGTCACGGAAATTTCTAGAAAAACAAATGACACTTTTGGGGACAATTCGAAAGAACAGAAAAGAATTTCCTCCAGAATTTGTAACAGCAAAGGGCCGAGAGGTATTCACTTCACTGTTTGCCTTTCGTGATGACGCCACTCTGGTTTCCTATTGCCCGAAGAAAGGAAAAGTGGTTGTTCTTCTGAGCACTTTGCATAATCAATAAGAAGTACATAATACATGTCCAGACAAAAAACCACACATGATCTTGGACTATAATTCTAGTAAAGGTGGAGTAGATACGGCAGATCAAATGTTGCGTACGTATACCACAAAACGAATGACAAGACGCTGGCCAGTGACAATCTTCTACAACATGTTGGACATCAGTGCTTTGAACGCCTTCATTGTTTGGATGTCACTAAATCCAGAATGGCAGTCCAAGTCAAAGCACAGACGTCGTCTATTCCTCTTGGAATTAGGAAAGCAGCTGCTTCAGAGTAATTGCAACGAGACTTCTTCCAGCACTGAAGAAGCCACTGATGCTGTTTGCAATGTCGGGATCCCAAAGAAAAGGGCAAGGTGTCACTGCTGTTCCAGAGAAAAAGACAAGAAAAGCAACATAGTTTGCAAAGAACATTCAGAAATTGTCTGTGTCTCATGCAAATGACTGTAGTACTTTACTGTGTTCATCAAGTGCATGCAAAAACTGCTTTCATGGCAACTCTTCTTCATGTAATTTTATGATAAAGCATTAAATTTCAAAACATTTAACCTTCATATAATAAATAATTAATTCGGAATAATATTTTGTCTATTTAGTTTAAAATTTCATGGTTAACAATTAAAATTCGTTGTGGGGTCATTTATGACCCCAACAGTATTCAGTGTGTGCAAAAAATCTCGGTAATTCCAGGGTTAAGCCTCACAGTTACATTACTCAGCAGTTTCCTTGATCTATGGCTACTGAATTGGATGGATGGCCTGATACTAGGGGAACGGGTAGGGGGCAAGTCTTGATACTATGCACGATGCTCAGCAGCTCTTGGAAAATCATCCCATGGGCCAAGAAGCCACAACGTTCTCGATGACCATCCATGCAGCCATTCAATCATCTCCAGGATGCCTTGGCCTTTGACAGAGGGAATTGAGGAGAACACTTGAGCACCTGTCTGCTTTACCTCTCTCTTCCAGAGTCATGAAGTCACTCTTGATATGCTAACAGTATCATGTGTGCCAACATGGATGAGAAGTATCAAATAATGGTCAGTAGGCTTGATGAATCTTGGCAAACTCTCATCTCTGATTTTGGTACCTAGCAGCATCATACCTCCCGGGATATCATATCTGATTGGCAGATGGACACCTCTGTATCCCTCAGAAGAGAGTCATCAACAAACACTTCATGAAAGAAGTTGATCATTTGTTCTGTGAGAATCAAATCGCCTCAGAGTTTTGTGTGTTTAGTTTAAAAGGCTATTGAATTGCTGTAACCTCTTGGGGATCATGGGAAAGAATATTTGAATGATCCCATATCCTTAACAATGGAGGTAAAAGGAGCCACAAAGCTATTAAAAAGGATAGGGGCAAGAACTGATTCTTGGTATATACCACTGCTGAGGGTGGAGGTGGAACACAGATTAGTATCAGAGACAGCATGAAAGGTACAATTGTAGAGGTAGGAATTAAACTACTGCAAAGCAATGCCTTCAGTCCCTATGTCTGTCTGAGATCAAATGCAGCAGTCATGCCAAAAAAGAGATGAGAAGGACATTTCAACATGCATCGATAAATGAGCAATATTCCTACCAAAGCAGTTTCTGTGATGTGGCCATGTCTAATACCTGAACATTGGTCTTGCTAATGAAATCAATTAGTTGATCTTCAAAAACCTTTTCAATCATTTTTACCAGGGCAGAAGGTTGGAAATGGGCTTACAGTTTTTATGAAATCTCAGGGTCAAGGTTAGCTTTATTGGGAGAGGATGGACTCATGTTTCTTTCCATTTGTCAAGAACAAGACCTTGAGACAAGCTATTGTTTATCATAATCTGGATGAGGGGGAGCAAGGTGAGAGATGTGCAAACACTGGGTCAGAAAGAGAGGCAGAGTTGCTGGTGGTGTTTTAAAGATTGTCTAACTCTAGGAATGACACGGGATTAAAACCATAAAGAGTATTTTGAGCACTGCTGAGGGACAGTATAATTGAGAAGAGGGTCTGGACAAACTTCATCATTGAATACCAAAGGAATATTTGTAACAGCATAGGATTTGAATTCAGAGAGCAATTTGTCAATCTTACATACAAGAAAGCAGCATGCTGTTCTATTGAGATGGAACTGGAGGGTATGTCTAAAGGGTCAGCTTCTGTGAATGCAGAAATCAACTTAAAATTAAATGGTGCTTGTAGCCTTGAGTTTGCAGCAATGCAAAAGGCATGCTTTCTTGCCTGCAGCATGAGGGACTTGTAAGAGGATATTTATCTTTTAGAGGTTAAATGATTTGTTGTGATGTTGGTTTTGAGTTATTGTCCCTCGCCTTAGCATTTTAGCATTTTTGTTTCCTAAGTCCTGGATGGTACCAAGGGTGATTGGGGGCTTCAGAGGGACAACGTGTTCTCCTTGATTGAGTCAACCTTGTCTAGAGCCTGCCTAAAGAAGTGTATTGCAAGTCAGTTTCTGGAAATCAAGTGTTAAAGAGGTATAGTTCTTTGGTCAGAGCTTCTATTTTCAGTGAATGAAGTTTCCTGGAAAGCATCTTAAGTTCTTTATCCTGACCATTTTAGGGGACTCTATCAAGCTCAAAAGTGTTACAGCGATGATCAGACCAGGGTAAGGGCAAGTTGGTTAAGGAGTTTGAGATATTTAACATTTGGTTGGACAAGAAAATTAGTTCAATGCAGTAGCCTGATATGTTGAAAGGAGCAATGGAAATCAGTTTAAAATTTAGGTCATGAGTCCTGCTACAAGCTAAGGAAGATTGTTTGCATGTATGTTAAAATCATCTAGTAATAACAGAGGTGCAGAGAGAGTGACTATCAGAAATTGTAGCTGTGAGTTCTTCTAGTTAAAGATGAGTGGGTGGGTGCTTGAGAGATTAAGGGGGCCATTAACTAACAGGCACTAAGGTGTTGCATCTAACACATAATTAGTGCTGAAACCATGGTGAGTTACATGCCATACCCCCAAATTAACATCCGGGGACATAGAAAACATTCCCTGGCAGTTAATGCAGAGCCCCGTCCCATAGCATGGGCTGCATTAGCGCAGGTACACCTAACAGCGCCTATTGAGATAGTGTTAGAAGACCTTGCACTAATGCAGTTAGTGCTGTTTTAAACACCATACACTCACTGTGCCATGCCCACTCTTCGTCCCTAACTTTCCCACTCACGCCTCTTCATGAGAGTTGCACAATTTGCACAGGAATCATCCTGTGCTGTCATAGCCCTGTGCTACTTGGCAACGTGTGTCCCAGTCCACCTTTAGCATATGTCAGAACATGCAAGGCCAGGTAGCACCCTTTAGTAAAAGGCCCTCCAAGAGAAAGTTGAGAAGTTCCAGACGAGGCAGTTATACAAGTAATGATTCAATGAATGTAAGGAGTGGGATTGCCAGCTTGTTAGTGCTAATTTTATCAGAAAAGGATACTAGTGATTCTTCTTCCATACTTATGAGGGCAAATGGTGGTGATAGAGAAGCCAGGTGGACCTGTTTGGACTAGATAATATGAATCATCTGTTATTCTTTGTCTCACTGAAACCTATGTAACTAGTGAGCCTGGATTAGATCCAGAATTAATGAATGTTTATGCCTTAATGATCTAACATTCTAGGAGGTATCCTCAGTGAATGTTGGGAGAAGAGGCCCAAAACGTTCTGTAGGAATGCACAGTGGATGGAAATTAGATGGCAAGACCTAGCAAGAAAGAAAGCAGAAAGGACAAGTCTTCATCCATCCCCAGGGCACCAGGATCTGTGAGAACACACATTCTGGTCAGCAGAAATGGTCGTGTGGAATTGATAAATGGATGAGTAAGGGGTCCAAATAACGATAACAGAGCCAGGGAAGTACTGTAGATGATAGAAGGAGCAAGG
The DNA here is from genome assembly GCA_033557465.1 of Ichthyophis bannanicus. NCBI lineage: Eukaryota > Metazoa > Chordata > Amphibia > Gymnophiona > Ichthyophiidae > Ichthyophis > Ichthyophis bannanicus. The sequence goes on from CM066032.1 coordinate 612,205,816, forward strand.
TGCAGAAGAACACACCTGATACCTTTCAGGTCAACAGTACAACACTAAAAACAAGTTCCCACAGGCTATGTTTCATGCTGCATCACAATCCTTATCATATTTCCAGAAACATCCTGCACTTGTCTGTATGCTTCAATAGTAGTCAGGGCTCTAATATCCGCATGCCATGTCAGCCTTCACACTTAGATATTCTTTTCTTACACAGAAGTCTCCACAAAGATTACCACAATGCCACTTTTGAGTTCTCTGGATCCTTCTCAGTTATTTTTATATTAGACTATGCCACAGTATACTTCGCTGGAGGCTATACCTCTGTGAATTTAAACTCCACTCACTTGTACTCTTTGCCTGGTGGAAGGTTACAGCAGCATACTATACAACAGCTGATCCCAGAAATACAAAATGTTTTATATGGCATTAATTCCAGTGGCCAGCAACAAAAAAAGAGAAAAAAATCTCCTCCAACTTAAAAAGCAGAAACCTTTGCTTCCCATTTGATTGTTATGATTTTGAAATCTCACTGGGAGGTTTTGAGCCTCCATCTGATTTTTTCAGATTTTCCTATGGTGGCTTATAAAAGAGGTCTAAACTTAGGAGAAATGGTTACTCATTTTGTTCCCAAATCAGTTGGTGCCACTTCTTTGGGGCACGACTGGTGTGGTCAATGTTCATGATGTCAGTTTACAATTGTGGGCCCGTCCTGGGTTGACCCGGGTGGGAGGACATATTCTAGTAGATTTGCCACCAACTGTGATTCCCTCTTGGGGTGTATAAGACATCATCTGTCTATGCTCCCTGTTATATGTCTGGCACACTAAGCATAAGGTGCGTCTTCGACTTAACTATCATAAAAGCCGTTTTGTGAATTCTGCGTCTACTGCTCCCATGGTTGATCACTGGATTACTAAGGGTCATATCGTCAGTGAGCTTCAATGGCAGGAAAAGGGATAATTGTTTGTCTGTATTAAATAGAAGGGAAGCTGAGTGGATGTTTTGCTTACATTCAATTGCCGCAGTGGGTTTGAATCAGGAAATAGAATGGTTCTCTTTTATAGGAGCTGATTTATGTGTATATTGCTCAGGTTTGATGGCTATGGCCCACATTTTCAAATACAGGTTGCAATCCACCTAGATCCTATTCCCTCACCAGCTCTCCCCATATGTCCTGTGCTTCAAGACAGGGAGAGCCAGCAGGGAGGGGGGGGGTGGAGTGGAGGTGGGCCACCTGGCAGCATGTACAAGGCCTGTACGTGCTGTCGGGCCTGCTGGGATGTGCTGCTTATACCACCTCAGAGGTGATATAAGCAGCATTTTGTGGCCGATCGGGGCAGGGGAACCACCCCTGGAGCTGGGGTCGGGTGTGGGGGAGTCCCCGCTGCCTGATCCAGGCCACGGGAGGCCAGCCTTGGGTTGGGTGGCAGGGAAAAGAGGGGCCAGGAATGTGGATGTCTAGAGCGCCTGTAGGGAGGACGTCCCCAAAGGTGGAACAGGCATGCCGGGCAGTCCTTGGGCCCGATTCTGACTCCCTTGGGAACGTTTTGTTCCCAAGGACCAGACCCGGGACTTAACGGCCCTGTCTTCAGCAGGGATGTCTCCTTCCCAGAATGGGGCTCCACGTGTGTGGATTGTGGTAGATGGCTGAGTGGTGAGCTGTGGGCAGCTGAGCACTTTTGTTTCTTGGTTTGGTAGTGTTTCCTGACTATGATCGCTCTCTGGAGTTTGGCTCTCCTTATCTGAAGTTAATTTGAGTGGCTGTTGATTGGTGGAGATTTTTTGAATATGTTTATGAATGAACATGTTGTATGATTTGTTGGTTTTGTGTTTGAAAGATTCAGATAAGTGATTGACTGTTTTGAACTCGTGTGGTTTTAAATATGGAAGGGAGTGTTTTTGGATCAGCTGAATGGATTGCATGATGTTGAATGATGGTAGTATTTGGTTTTGAATTTTTTGTGGGGGTGGCTAAGCACTTTTTATAGCATTTCTTGTTTGAAAGTTGGTGAAGTGTGCCCAAATAGACCCCGGCAAAAGAGGTTTGTGTTTTTTGGCTTTTCTCTGACGCAGATGAGTATTTTTACCATCGAAACGCAATATTGCGTCAGTTGGCTGTTTATAGCGTATTTATAAAAAATGGCTTGAGCAGTAACTTGCCCTATATTTGTATTAAGGTTTATATGGTATTTGTTCTGAGTTTATGTATTTTGGCTCTAAATGGGTGTGTGTATGTATTGTTGTTTCAATTGTTACTCCTCTGGACCAATGATGATTTAATACTGAGCCGGCCCGATAGCCTATAAATTTTCTTTTTGGCTTTATTGCCAGCCAATCTTGATTTGAGGTACTTAAGGATCTGGATAAAAGGTTTCTACTCTTCAAGTTGGTGGAGCTTTTTTCTCTTTTTTTGCTGCTTGGAGTTTTTTTCATATCAATAGGTGGATAATTGGTTGACTGATTAATTGTACCATATACATCGGACATCTTCTATAATAACATTAACACTCAGTGACACTGATGCTTCTGTAAATGTTCTTGATAATAAGTTATCAGTCTTTATGGAGAAAATTATCTTTGATCTACCCACAAGTACACATTTTCATTTATGGGAGCACCATCCCATTACCACTGCAGGTTGTCTTTCTGGACTATCTCACATTTCAAAGTCTCACCATTCCAGCTACCTTTCAAATAACTATGGGATCAGTGGGAAATGTTGTTCCTGTTAAGTGCTGTTGAGTTGGTGTCGACTCATAGTGATCCTATGGATAGTTGTCTTAAACTGTGTTTGGTCTTCAGACAGGCAGCTCATTGTTGATAGAGTGGCATCCATAGCTGCTGTTATTGTATTGATCGATCTCTTTTGCATTGACGTTCAACCTTGCCAAGCATGATGTCTTTCTCTAATGATCCCTCTCTTCGCATGATGTGTCCAAAGTATGAAAGTAGAAGTCTTCTCATCTGTGCTTCTAAAGAAAGCTTAGGTTTGATCTCCTCTAATACTGACTGGTTTATTCTTTAGACAGTCCATTGTATACACAGTATTCTTCATCAGCACCATCATTCAAAGGCATTGATTTTCTTCCTGTCTAACTTTTACACTGTCTAACTTTTGTATCCATATGACATTATTGAAAATACCATGGCTTGGACAAGTCAGATCTTTGTATGAAAAGAGACATCTCTGCTCTTCAGAATCTTATCTAGGTCCTTCATAGACATTCAGCCAAGAGTAATGTATCATTGGATTTCTTGATTGCTTATCATTTCTTTATTGATTATTGATCCCAGCAGGTTAAAGTTGTCTACTATTTCAATTTCTTCTCCATCATTGATGAACATATTAATTTTTCCAGTTGTCAGGATTTTTGTCTTCTTTACATAAAGGTGCAGTCCCATTTTAAGACTAGTTCCTTGATTTTGAGAGGCTAAAGTTTCAGATCATCTTCTTTCAGCCAGTATTGTGGAATCATCAACATAGGAAGTTGTTGATGAGTCCTCCACCATTCTTCACACCTCAGTTGTCATCATACAGTCCTGTTTTTCTGATGATTTGTTCTGCGTATAAACAGGTAGGGGGGAAATATGAAGCCTTGCCATACACTTTTGCTGATTTCAAATCATTCTGTTTCTCCTCGTTCGATTCAAATTGTTGCTTCTTTATCAATTTATTTATTTATCCAGTTTTCTATACCGCATTATCCTTCCTATCAATGTAAAGGTTCTATAAGAGAAAATCAGGTGTTCTGATGTACCCATGCTTCTTAATGTGGCCCAGAGTATCTCATGGTTTACACAGTCAGAAACCTTGCTCTAGTCAATAAAACACACAGATATCCTTTTGGTATTTGAAAGGAAGCTTGTCTGTACAGGGCTGTGTACACTGTGAGGGTACTTAATAACATTATATTACTGAAAGCCCGCAGAAAGAGTTAACACCACAGATTCAGTAACTCAGACATTCCAGGGCTTATTACTCAGCCAACAACCTTGAAAGACTCTACTGAAATAACTAGGCTGAACTTTCACATAACAGAGAACCTAAGTTTGTTATGAAACAGATAGTGCAAGGAGAAACTGTCTCTTCAGTCTCGAATCAGAGATATCAAAACTGCTAGTGTTAGAATTATTGTTTAATAAGTAATGTCTGGGAATACATGTATGTCTCCTTATGATGACCTATGCTAATAAGAACTGACCTATGACATAGAGACATAGAGATGCACGTTATGAATATACGCGATGCATGACGTAGAACAATAAGGTGAAAATTATGCTGTGTAAAAGAATTTTGACCTATAGATAAAATAGCCAAAGTCTATGTTATCAGGGAAAACAAGGCGCAGATTGTTTTCTCTCCCAAAGCTTTGTGGTTTTTATAATACAATTGTGTGTTGTGTTTTGTATTATTAACCGTATTTGCTTCCTTCTCATTGCTCTGGGTGTGGAAATCCATTACCCAAGAACCCAGGTGCTGTTACCGGTGAGGGGAGGTGCAGAGTACACAAACAGTTTGTGCCATGACTTGGATATGGGTCTCTGCATTCAGGGCAAAGGCAGAATGTGCCAGAAGATTTGTGAGTATTACCAGTGATGGGTAACACAGGTACACTAAAAAAAATTTTTTAAACTGCCTCTAATGTTTCGATTGATTTTTGCATTTTTTGGTGCACTGAATCCAAATCTGGTAACCAATTTGCTCCATCACGTACAGATTTTTTGCTACATTGGGTTAGCAGTTTGAGGTGAACGTTTCAGATTGAGTGCGATCGAGATAAAAGTTTCTTGGATGAATTCTTTATACTAATTGTTTAGTAGTTATTCAAATAAGAATAAAGAAAATTGTAACAAGGCAGCACATAAGAATAGAGTAATGTCAACAAAACACACTGTGATGGTAGCAAAATTGTCTGCACTTAAAACAGCCACATACATGTGCACAAACATTGAGCATATAAGAGCGAGGTTAGACACAAAGCAAAGCAAAGAAATGTGCAAAAAATGTTGTACAGGTATGTATGTAAGAATAGAAAATGCAAACCGCACCATTGCAATACATGAAGACAAACACCCGATGGTGTGAAAATAAAATTCTAATAAATGAGATCCGACACTGTGGTAATAACTAGCAAATTTTTATTTCAAAGTTTAGTAAAAACACGATATTTGTCAACACAGTTTAGATTTTAAAGTCATTCTTGGGTCAATCAATCTCCTGGTGGGCCCGTTTCTTCTTCCCCCGACTGCTTCTCTTGGTGCGCTGCTTGGCGTATTTTTCATCTGGTGTTTCCCGCAGCAGCAACCAGCAGAAATCAGCCATCATAGTGGTGTTCCATCTTCCTTGGTACCTTCTCTCTGCGTCCTTGATGTCCTGGTGAAACCTTTCACCTTGTTCTTCACTGTACGCCCCCAAGTTTTCGGGAAAGTAGTTCACATGGGAGTGCAAGAAATGGACTTTCAGGCTCATGTTACAGCCTTGTTCTTTGAAGGCATTGAGCATCCTGGCAACAATATCCTTATAGTTATCATCCCGCCTGTTCCCCAAGAATTTGAGAACAACATCCTTGAAGGAATCCCAGGCTTCTTTTTCCTTCTCAGACATCGTTTCAGCGAATGCTCCATCTGAAATGAGTTTCCTTATATCAGGGTCACCAAACACTCCTTCCTTTAGCTTTGCTTCAGAAAGTCGGGGGAACTTTGAGCAAAGGTACCGAAAGCACTCACCATCTTTTGGAAGGGACTTGATGAATTGCTTAATGAGACCCAACTTAATGTGGAGAGGTGGTAATAGAATTTTATCACGAGGTACCAAGCTCTCATGAAGAACATTTTTCTCACCGGGTCTCAAATACTCCCGAATTGGCCAGTCTTTTTTCCCCCAGTGTAGGTCGCGGGCCCGGCTATCCCACAAGCAAAGGAAGCAGGGATATTTGGTGAAACCGGATTGCTGCCCTAATAGCATGGATAGAATTTTAAAGTCTCCACAAATCATCCACTTATGCTCATCATAACGAATCTTCTGAAGAATCAGGGCCAAATTCTCGTATTTTTCTTGGAGAATAACAGAGTGAGCAATAGGAACTGAAGCGAATGTGTTGCCATTATGAAGAAGAACACCTTTTATGCTGTCTTTTGACGAATCAATGAACAGCCGCCATTCAGCAGGATCATACTTGAGTTTAAACTTTTCCATCACTCCGTATATATCGTTGCAAAATACCAAATCTTCCTCTTTGCTGAAATACTTCAAAAATTGTGTCTCGCGGTTGCGGTACCAATACAAAGTTGTTCCTGGTGACAATAGATTTTTCTGTTTAAGCCGAGAACCTAGCAGTTGGGCAGCATCTTTTGGGAGTCCTAAATCCCGGACTAAATCATTCAATTCAGCTTGAGAGAAAAGTTCAGGTTTCGGATCTGGTTCAGTTTCAAACTCGGAAGTACTGGACTCATCGGGAAAAGCCATCTGATGAGTCTCATCATGATCAGAACCGTCCACACAAATATGATCCAAAGATTTTGGTGGTTCAGGCACAGGTACTTCGTTGCTATGAGGCATAGGCCTAATTGCTGAGGGAAGGTTGGGGTAACTTATTACGTTCTTATTTTTTAAGTTGTATCCCTTCACAATGCAAGAGCAAAAATAGCAGTCACTGCTGTGGTCTCTTTGTTCACGCCACATCATAGGTATTTCCAAAACGAAATGCTTGTTTTAACCTTCATCCATAAGCGTAGATCTTCCTCACTTTGTGAGGAGCCCACGGTTTGTCTTGATCGCCTAACTTCAAACCGAAATAGGCAAAATATACTTTTTTAATAAATGCAGAATGTTCCTCTGCCGCTTTTTCACGGTATATTCCCCACAAATAAAACAAAAACTTCCGGAGAGTTGACGCAACCTCTGGCTCTGTGAGCCATCACAAATACACAGCACTGCAAACTACAACTGTAGTGAACCACTTCGGAATAAAGCTGGATTACGACTGAGCAAACAAAAGGTAATAATGAACTTGCAAGAAACTGAAATTTGACAGGAACGTTCATGTCGCAACCACCGTGTTTGAGCGAGCGAACGAGGCGAGGCGAACAGGAAAGAACATGCGCCAGCGCGAGTACTGGATTTAGCCCCCCGCCTCCCAATTGTCCTGTTAATGTATAAAATGAATACAAAACACTCTAAAATATCATCAGGGAGTGTTTCTAGTTAGTTAACCATTACAACCTCTATTTTGGGCCAAGAAAATAAACTGCAGTCGGCTAAAAAGAAATTATCTGAACATTCCTTATATGGGTAAGAAATCTAATTTTGCAAGAAAACGTGACGTGATGGAACATTTTGGCTATTTTTCCTGGATTCAGCACCCCAAAATCTATAGGAATCAGTTGCAAAACTGGAGGCAGTTTTTTGGTAGTGTACCTGTGTAATCTGTTAAGTAGACAGGCTCTGTCTCAGATGTGTGAATGGCATGACAGAGCTAGGGCTTTAGCGTTTAAGAAAGGTAGCCCTTCTTATTGTATGCTTCTATTGTATGTATGTGAAAACATGGTGATGTAGCCATCGATTCCGTAGCATATAGGGATTCAGTGACTACAGGTAATGAGAATTCGCAGTTTCCTCTGGAGGGAACTTTCTCTAGATAAGGTCCATTACCTGAGATATGAGTTGACGGTTAAAGGTAAACCGTGCAATAGTCATGAATGGATTGTGCTTACATGATGGGAACGGATGGCACATGAAGAAAAACATAGGAATGATGTTCAAGATTTGAAACAAAAGTTGTTTGTGTTAGGTAAAAAAAACTAATGACCAGTTGGGTGAGTGCGGGTCACTCATGCAGCAGAACTAAGAGAAGAAATATTTAAAGAGAAACAGAAGTTAGGGAGAGTAGAATTGTGTATTTGGATATTTGTAATGTCTCCTATCTCAAAGAATTGAGAGCACGTGTGGACAGAGAAACAGAAAGTGTTGTATATGTAATAGGGACCTTAAGAGTGGCAATAGGTCATAGTGTTACTGTTGCAAAGGAATTAAGAGTTACTGATGAACTTATTGACAGAACTGAGAGAGATTTGGACAGACATTATGAACCTATAAAGAGCAGCATGACCGATTATACTCTAGGCTCTATTCAGGAAGCTATTCACCAGCAAACTAACTCACGTTCTAGCACAGTTAAAATCTGAAGCAGTTGAGGGAAGTGATATTGTGCCTACTTATCCTTTCTGTTTGTATCCAGCGGGCTTGACAGGTTCTATGACTGTGACTGCAAACTGGAGCCCTAAGGAAGTGTTTGATTTGGCTAAAACGTTTTCTAATTACAGGGATAACCCTGGTAGATTTGTGTCCTTATGGCCTCAAATAATTAACAGTTATAATCTCACTTGGGCAGATCTAGATAATTTGTTTAGGGTTGTGATTTTAATCCAGTTTATTTTTATCCAATCCATGTGGATAACTGGCAGTGGCCACTCACAGACCTTGCGATAGATTTTCAAGAGAAGACTCAAACAGATAATTTTGTTTTGAGTAGAGAAAAATTGTTAGAATCTATTAATGTAGTATGTAAGCCTGTAAAGGATTGGTCGAGACTAACATCTTAAGGCAGGATAGGGGTGAAAAGGTTACAGATTTTCACACTAAGTGTATGCTAGCTTTTAAGGACTATTCTGGTGAGGCAGAAGACACACCTTCAGGATTCACTAATATTTTTGTAAATGGTTTGCATCCGAGAATAAAAGAAATTTTGGAGACTTCAATAATAGATTGGCCAGCTAGAAACAGCAGATGCAATTCTGGAAGGTGCTCAATACAGTGAATTGAAGTTTATCAAGGAACAACAACAAGAAGAGCAAACCAAGATAGATGTGAAAAAGACTAAACTGCTCAATTTACAGATTGCTTCTATGCAGCCACCCATGGGCAGGGGTAGGAGTAAAGCCAGAGGGAGAAGAGGTTATGTGAATTCCTAGCAAGGACATGGATCAGTCCAAAAGGAACGTTGCGTGCTTGTCTATACTTGTGCGTGCAGACTGGACATTTACAGCGTGAATGCCCCCAGAATCAGAATCTTGATGTCCAGAAAGCTGATTTTCCCTCCAGTAAAAAGCGGAATTCACTCGCTTATATCAATGTTACTCTTAACCCAGAAGATTTTGGAGGAGATACATGGGATGCATGACTATTGTTTGAATTTGAATATAACCCCTTCAGAAGATGTCTGAAGGACTAGAAGAAAGTCTGAAGGACTAGAAAAGGACGGACTGCTACTTCTGGAGAGAGATCGCCATTGTGAGTATATACTTCTGGGAATTTTCTGAAAGGAATTCATTCTATTAAACGCTAAATGTTAATCTGTGAACCCACTATTTTTTGTTAAATCATCATGGCCTAGTAGCAAGCAGTTTAAGTTTAAATTTAAAAAACACAACAAAAGAGACACTTTCTGGTTTACATTTCAATAACCCAGCAGAGAGCTTGTAGTTTAATTTAATAGGTCACTCAGGCCTTAGAATATCAGCAAAGTACTTTTAGTTTTAAATTTAAAACACAGAAGAGAGCTTTTCTGGTTAAATTTGGAACCCGCAGAGAGCTTGTAGTTTAAATTTTCATAATATAGTTAGAGCCTAGCAGCAGCAAAGAGTACTATAATTTTAAATCAAATAAGAATTATAGATTTAGCACAAAAGGCAAAATAGGATCAGTACTCTTTGAGCAGCAAATAAAGTCTTCTAAGGAGACCCCTTTACAAAGAGGCCTTCTACCTAGGGGGCAAGGAGACCTGTGAACCTTTTTCAATAGGTGTTACCAACCAGGTGGCAGTTCAAAAGGACCATTTTTGTGAAAGACTTCCTTCTATCCAAGCAAGGGACTCAGTTTAATCATCCAGGAAGTTGGTCACAGCTTACTCTCAGCAGCACCAGGCATAAATAGCTGCAACCAGACCCTCTGTAAATCCTGAGTCTTGAAGGACTAGAAAAAAAAAAAGGGGACTGTGACTTCTGGAGAGAGATCTGCAATTGTGGAGTATATACTTTCTGGGAATTTTCTGAAAGGAATTCTTTCTATTAAAGCTATTTATATTCTGTGAAAACCCACTATTTTTTGTTTAAATCAGTCAGGGCCTAGTCAGCAGCAGTTTAAGTTTAAATTTAAAACACAGAAGAGAACTTTCTGGTTACATTTCATACCCCGCAGAGAGCATGTAGTTTTAATTTAATAGTCACTCAGGGCCTAGTATCAGCAAAAGTACTTTTAGTTTAAATTTAAAACACAGAAGAGAGCTTTCTGGTTACATTTAGAACCCAGCAGAGAGCTTGTAGTTTAAATTTCATAATAAAGTTAGAGGCCTCAGCAGCAGCATAAAGAGCTATAATTGTAAATCACCAAATAACACAACAATCAAATCAGATATGCTTACCTCAGCAGCACAGGGACAGGGTACTGTGTAGCAGCCCTCTTTTAATAAGTGTCTTACCCACCCACCCCTGGGATAATCATAGCTCTTTATCGGTTACTTACACATCTTAAAAGACAGGAGGTTGCTCTCAGGTGAAGCTCATGACTAAAAATCCCAGTTCATACCACTAAGGGACCTGACATTAATTAAAGCTTTTTTCAGGGTGAACAAGGTTATATTAAAAAAAAATGTATTAGGTACAGGTTTTTATTGGTATAAATATCCATAAGGCAACCCGTCGAAGGTAAAAGAAAAACTTAAAGATTCTAAAAAAACAAAAAAAAAAAAAACTTTAAAAAAACTAAGATGCAGGGGGGGGGACAAAAGCAGTTCCAGGCAGGCGAGGATGGGGGCTTTCAAGTTTCTTTGCATGGGGGAGGTGTCCACATGGTTATGGGGAAGTTTGGCTCCCAAGGGTTGGTGGAAGAGTGTCCTTACATGTTGGCATTAGGTGGCAAGGGGGAGTCCTTTGCTTCTAAGGGAGGAACGGGGCCGGTTCGTTTAGTCTAGAGGCGCTTAGTGAGTAGGCAGACTTGGAAAAAAACAAAACATAAGAAAGGAGAGAGGGAGGGGTACAATAGGGACGAGACCTACAGGGGATATTGAGTCCTGAAAAGTTTCCCTACCCCGCCAGTCTGGCAGCATTTCCCTTGTTGCCATGTAGGAGAGAAGGGTTTTCATGTGACAGGAGAGGACGGCATCACCCTGGGTTTGTGTCCAGAAAAAAAAAAAGTGGATCCTGTAAACTAGGGGGGGGAACCTGTCCTCCAGAGTGATGTTAAACAAAAAAAAAAAAAAAAAAAACCCTCTCGCCCCACCGGCCAAGTTTACTTCCTCCCAGGGCCATGTTGGCCCAGGGAGGGGAAGGGTGTATGGACACAAAAAGCCGTTATAGGTTGGTGATTCGATCATTAAGGCCATGTAAAAAAGATAAGCTGGGTGGCTGGTAGATGGTTGAAGGGGTATTCGCATGGGATACAGGCCTGCCTGGGTGCGAAGGTTAGCGGGGAAAAAACCTTCACGGGCGTTTACCTAGATTTAAAGGGTCTTAAGATAGTGGGGGGAGGGGGAAAAGGGGTCTTGCTGTATTTGGTGACTGTCGGTTACCAATTGGACATAGGGAAAAAAAAACCTGTTGGTAGGGGAGGTTCTCCGGAGGCGATAGAAAAATTTAGGCTTTTAGGTTTAAAGGAAAGTTGAAATCCAGGAAAACTTCCAGGGTTAGCGTTCTCCGAAAATGTTTTTCCGTTCCAAGTGCAGGGGACCCAAAGGGCAGGCAAGAACAAAAACTCCGGAGGGGTTCTCAATGCAGTGGCTGGAGGACAATGGTGCAGAGAGTGAGGGGTTTGGATTTGTTTAGGGGGGGAACTGGGGGAACAACCCTGTCTTGGGAAAAAAAGGAAGGGGGCTTCTTTCAGAAGGGATCGGCCTTCACCTTAACCAGGGGATGGAAAAACCCAGGGCTGCTGGCATTAAACCTTTGAAAAAAGGAGATAAAGAGAGCAGCTTTTAAAACAATTAAGATAATAGGGGAAAGCGGGCGAACAGGTCGCCCAAGAGGGCGGATGGTTTCGGGGAAGGAAATGTAGTCCTTGAAAGGGGGGCTTAAACTAACCAAAAAGCAGGGAGGAGGTTCCAAAAAAAAAGAGCTAAAGGTAGCCCAAAAGGGGCCCTCCAAGTTTATGGAGGAGACCAGCGGCTTAAAAAGCATCCCATCCTGGAGAATTTTTAATGGCATGGCTGCGTGGATGGTGTATTCGAGGGAGCGGTTTTGGTTTTCCTAAGGGACCATGGGATTGCTTGTTCCCAAAAGGGTTTGCAGAAGCCAGGAGATGGGCCAATCCCCTCTGGTCAAGGGAAAAGGTCCAAACCAAAATCCCACATCTTTGGGTAGTAAGGGACCTGGCTAATCTATACTCTGAAGAGAGGGCTTTTAAACTTTAGCATTTCGTTGGGGAACTGGGTGAAGACAAGCCCCCAGGTAAGTGATTTCCCGTTAAAGACCTTTATGGAAATGGGGGTTAACCAGGGGGTAACATATGGAAAGCAGTGGTGTATTAATGGGCCAAGTAGGCATGGGAAATAAGATCTCTGAAGTTGCATGAAGCTTTGGTTTAGGAGTGGGCGGAATTAGATTTAGTGGCCAGTTACGAAAAAGAAACACGGTTCACAGAATAAAACAAAAAACCATGGGGACTGGGATGAACTATTTTAACAAGGGCATACTGTATTTTATTCCGGGGGGAAAGGACAGGGGTTAGAAGGGAAGGGGAGGGAGGAGTGGGCCCACGATATGTCAAAAAAAAAAAAAAAAAAAATACTAGTAAAGCTTTGGGAATTACAGAGGCTTAAAAGGGAGAGAGGAGGGCATTGTTGGGTTAAAAAAAACTCGAAAAGAGGGAAAGAGCAAATATTTCTATTTGCATTGGGGTGTTTTGGATATACAGACCTCCCTTCCAAAAAGAGGAAAAGGAAAGGGGTGGGGGGGACAGAGAGTTAATTGGGGAAAGCCATACGCCAGGCATTGCTAGGGAAAAGGGGAAGGTGGCTACTGCTAGGAGATTTTCAATATGACAGATGTTGATGGCCACAGTCCTGCTTTGGGCAGGTATTCATATAGGGGGAGTAAAGGAAGGGATCTGGATTCTTCTACAGGGGAGGGACAAAACAAAAAAACAAAATTATTTCAGGGGCAATGGGTAAACAGGGAACCCCACAAACCGTGAAGGGGGCCCCATACTGGAACTGTTGCTTTCCCAATTTGTTGAAAAGAAGTGGGTTTTTTCTGAATTGTTTGTTTTAGTGGGAGGGGATCAGATTTTTTGGCAAATTCCAGGTGATCAAAACCCAGATGGGTGTGGTTTCCAAGTAATTTAGGAATAGGGGCTTGTTAGAAAGTCCATTCCCCAAGGTGAAGAGCTCTTAAGACGTTTTAGGGGAAGACTAACTTTGTCGAAGATGGGGGCCAAAATTTTACCTTCAAGGGGGAAGTCATTAGGTGGGATGGGAAAACAGCTGGCGGGATATCGTAGAAACAAACAGTGGGCAAAACTGCAAAAAAAGGGGGGGTATTATTTTAAAGGCAACCAAAACCTTTTTGTTTAAAATGGGTAAATAAAGGCAAAAAGGAAAAAAAAACCAGGGAGGGACCGCTATGTGTTTTCGACGGCAAGTAGCTTGGGAAAAAGTGAAGAAAAAAAGGGGAGGGGAGGGCCTTTCATGGGAAAATACAAAGAGTAAATCCACAGAGGAAAGTGGGAAGACAGGGCCATCTGTATTCTGGAGAAAAAAAAACTTTAGAAGAAAAAAAAATACTAAAGCAAAAGTAGTCAAAGGGAAGGCCAAAAAAGGATTCAAAAGGGAGGAGGAAATAAAGGCCCAAATGCAAATAAACAATGCGAAGGGAGATAAAGGGACATTTTTTCAGATTAATATTGAGTGAGAAGAGGGAAAGAGGCAAAAAAGTGGTATTTGGTTCAAAGGGGGGACTTCAAGGGGGTACAGGGGAGGGGAATATGTAAGAAGCTGATAAGGATAAAAGCGGGGAATTGCTGAACAAATATATTTGGTTTGTTTTCTTGGTGTTACAAAAAACAGATGAAGAACCAGGAGCCAGGAACCTCCAAGAAAACACCACCACAAATAAAGAAACAGAAGCGAGGGGACATCTTGAAACAATTTTCAGAAGACTTGTGTTCGTGAGAAACTAGCTCAACGTAAAGTAGACAAAGCAATGGGCAACCGGATTTTTGTGTACACCCTAGAATAATGAGGGGAACCCTTGGGGACGTTCTAGCAACTCCACTGACTGAACCTTTTCAATGCCTCGTTGGAGTCGGGTTGGTGCCAAAGGACTGGAGAGAGGCCTCATGTGGTGCCTGTACACAAAAAGCGGAAGTAAGAGATGTGGTGAAAAACTACAGGCTGGTTAGTTTAAACTGCAGAAGAAAAGTGGTGAGATAAATTAATGGAAAACGCTGTTTGAAAGAGACAAATAGTGAGGGTTCTGGAGTCCAGCGTGCGCAAACTATGTAAAGGATCCGAGGGCAGCATGGATTCAACCAGAGGCAGGTCTTGTCAGAAACCCAAAATCTGATTGAGTTTCTTTGACTGGGCGACCAGGGAGTTGGACCGAGGGAGAGCTCTAGATGTGGTGTATTTAGAATTTTCTCAGTAAAGCCTTTGACACTTGTTCCTCACAGGCGACTTATAAACAAAATGAGCACACTTTAAGGGATGGACCCTAAAGTTACTGCAATTGGGTTAGAAAAATTGGTGGGGTGGGGAGGCGACAAAGAGTACAAGTAAATGGAGCTCACTCTGAGGAGAAGGATGTTACCAGTGGTGTGCCCCAAGGCGAATCTGTCCTGGGTCCGATTCTTTTTAACATCTTTGGGAGTGATATAGCGGAAGGGCTGTCGGGTAAAGGTGTGCCTCTTTGGTCGGAATGATAACAAAATCTGCAATAAAGTAGACACCCAGGAAGGGGTAGATAACATGAGGAGGGATCTAGCTAAGCTTGAAGAATGGTCTTGAGAATTTGGCGGCAGCTGGGATTTAATGTTAAAAAATGTAAGGTCATGCATCTTGGGCTGCAGCAATCCAAGGGCAGCAATACCAGCATAGGAGGGTGAAGTACTTTGGTCGCACTAAAGAAGAGCGGGACCAGGCCGTAGCTTGTGTCCGATGATCTTAAAGTAGGCTAACAACAGTTAGCAAAAGGCAGACGGCAAAAGCTATAGACGGCTGCTTGGGTGCATACGGAGTAGGAATGCGCTATGCAGGAAAAAAAGGAGGGGAGAATGGCCTCTGTATACAGTCTTTGGTGCGACATCATTTGGAGTATGGTGTGCAATTCGGGAGACTCGCACCTTCAATAAGGATGTGAACGGATGAGTCGGTGCGGAAGTGGGTTGCTACTAAGATGATTAGTAGTCCTTCATTATAAAGCATTAGAGGACAGACTTAAGGATCTTAATATGTACACCTTAGAGGAACAGGCGGGGGATTGAGGTGATATGATTGAGATGTTAAATACCTCCGGGGCCATGAAATGTTCAGGGAGAGGACCTCTTTCAATTGAAAGCAAGTTCTGCCGAAGACGTGGGACATGGGATGAGGGTGAAGGTAGATAGATTACGGAGGGATGTGTAGGCGAAATATTTCTTTACGGAAAGGAGTAGGGGATCCATGGAATACGTCTCCTCAGTGGAGGTGGTAGAGGATGAGGACAGTAACTGAATTTCAAAAAAGCATGGGACCAAACACAGAGGATCTCTAAAGGTTAAAAAGGGGACTGTTGTAGTTGTTGTTATGGCAAGGACAGACTCGATGGGCCTTGTTGTCTTTTTCTGTCATCATGTTTCTAGGTTTCTATGTAAAATTAACCCCATGTCTACCAATAGCGCAAATTTAATATGAATAAAATAGCAGTCTCGAAAAGGCTTGTTATGCAAATGCTAGAAGTCTAAAAAATAAGATGATGAGAGTTAGAATATATAGCACTAAATGAGGAGGTGTAGATATGATTGGAATATCAGAGACATGGTGGGAATTGGACAACCAGTGGGACACTGCGAATACATGGGTACAAAACTATATTGTAACTGATAGAGCTAGATCAAAATTGGTGGAGGGGTTGCGCTCTATGTTAGACGAGGGCATTATTGAGTCAGATAAGGATTAAAGTGTTTGCAGGGAAAATACATTTGGATGTAGAATCTCTATGGGATTGAAATTCCATGTAAAAAGGGGAAAGGCTGATGGCACGTGGGGGTGTACTATCGGACCGGACTGGCCAGAATGAACACAATTGGGATGATGTAATCTGCCTCAAAAGAAATCAAGGATAGCTAACAAAAGTCCAAGCACAGAGTAGTAATAATGGGGGATTTCAAGTATTAACCCCGGTATCCGATCGGGTCAGTGTCACGGGCATGGACACTGGCTAGGGAGATTAAAAGTTCCTAGAATGACATAAATGACTGCTTCTTGGAAGCGAGCTGGTTCAGTGAAGCCGACCAGAGGGGGAAGCCATAGTTGACCTAGTCCTTAGTGGAACACACAGATCTAGAGCAAGAGAGGTAAGGGTGTTGGGGGCAAATAGGGGCAATAGTGATCATAGGCATGATCGTCCCTTTTCCCCCCCCCCCCCCCCCCCCCCCCCTTTGATTTAATTATTGGAGGAAGGGATAGTAAGGAAAATCCACATACTATTACACTTTTAACTTTACGGAAAAGGGAGACTATAATAAAATGAGGAAAAATAGTTAAGAAAAAACTAAAAGGAGCCAGTTGCAAAGGTTAAAGACTTACCATCAAGCTTGGGTTCGTTTGTTTAAAAAGACTATCTTGGAAGCCAAGACCAAGTGTATTCCATGCTTTAAGAAAAGTGGAAAGGACGTCTAAAAAAACTGCACAGCATGGTTTTAAAAAGGTGAGGTTCAGAGAGGCTGTTGTTGCCAAAAAAGCATCTTTCACAGGAAATGGAAAAAAGATGCCAAAAAACGACGAAACCTGGACACATCACAAGCACTGGCAAGGTCAAATGGCAAGGGCATTGATAAAGAGGCAAAGGGAGAATTGAGAAGAACGAAGCTGGCTGCGGGAAAGCAGAAAAACGCAAGATAAAGAAATTTTTCAGAGTCCATTCGTAGCCCCCCCCCCCCCC
The DNA here is from genome assembly GCA_033557465.1 of Ichthyophis bannanicus. Lineage (NCBI taxonomy): Eukaryota > Metazoa > Chordata > Amphibia > Gymnophiona > Ichthyophiidae > Ichthyophis > Ichthyophis bannanicus. The sequence goes on from CM066032.1 coordinate 612,222,934, forward strand.
CCCCCCAAAAAACCTGTGAGGGAAGAGGAGAGAGTAAGTTGGTCCATTAGATGATTAGAGGAGGTTAAACAGGGCCCAATAACGAGCGCGACAAGGCGATAGCGGAGGAGACTGACTGAATTCTGTTTGCTTCGGTCTGTACGGAGGAAGATGTCGGGAATAGTTACCCATGATACCTGAAGTGGTATTTAAAGGTGCGGAAGAATTGAAGGAAATATTGATTACCTCGCCGGAAGCTTGTAGTTATAACTATTAGATAAACTGAAGAGTAGCAAATCACCTGGGCCGGATGGTATACATCCCAAGGGTGGTGACAAGAACTGAAATATGAGATTTGCCGACCTGCTATTAGTAATCTGTGGAACTATCATTAAAATCATCTCTAATACCTGAAGATTGTAGGATCGCCAATGTAACACCAATTTTTAAAAAGGGTTCCAGGGGTGATCCATGGAAACTACAGACTGGTGAGCCTTATTCGTTCAGTACCAGGGAAAAATGGTAGCAGAAGCTATCATAAAGAATAAAATTACTCAGCAATGTAGAAAGTCATGGTCTAATGGGAGACAGCCAACATGGCTTTAGACAAGGAAAGATTCCTTGTCATTACTAATCTGTTTATGTTTTATTTGGACTTGTGAATAAACAGGTGGACAAAAGGTGAGTCAGTTGATATTGTGTATCTGGACTTTCAGAAAGCCTTTGACAAGGTCCCCTCATCAGAGACTTTTGGCAAAAATAAAGAGTCATGGGATAGGAGGCAGTGTATCTACTGTGGGATCAGGGAACTGGTATAAAGAGAGAGAAGCAGAGGGTTGGGCTTAAAATGGCCAATTTTCCCAATGGAGAAAGGTGAATAGTGGTGTACCCCAGGGATTCATGTTTCTGGGTCCGCTGCTTTTTGACATATTCATAAATGACCTGGAAAGTGGAATAATGAGTGAGGTTATCAAATTTTTGGCAGATGACACAAAACTATTTAAAGTTGTTTAAAACCCAATGGAGGATTGTGGAAAAATTGCAAGGAGGATCTTGATAAATTGGAAAACTGGGCATCAAATGGCCAGATGACATTTAATGTGGACAAATGCAAAGTTATGCACCTAGGGAAGAACAACCCATCTATGGTTACACAATGCAAGGTTCTGCATTAGGAACCACCACCCAGGAAAAAGATTTAGGCGTCATTTGTAGATAGGCATGTTAAAACCCTCGGCCCAGTTTGCAGCGGCAGCCAAGAGAGCAAATAGAATGCTAGGTATCATAAGGAAAGGAATGGCGAAAATAAAACAAAAGCATATTATAATGCCTCTATATCGTTTCCATGGTGGAGGACCGCACCTTGAATATTGTGTGCAATTTCCCCGTGGTCGCCGTATCTTAAAAAGGATATAGCGTTATTAGAAAAGGTTCAGGAGAAGAGCCACCAAATGGTAAAGGGGATGAAGGATACTCCTATGAAGAAAGGCCTAAAAAGGTTAGGGCTCTTTAAACCTGGAAAAGAGACGGCTGAGGGGAGATATTACTGGCAGTCTATAAATTAATGAACGGAGTGGAACGGGTTAAACGTAGATCGATTGTTTGACATTATCAGAATATAGAAAGACTAGGGGGGCATGCAATTGACGCATACAGGGTAAGGCCTATTTAAGACTAATAAAAGAAAATATATTTTTTCACTCAACGTGTAATCAAACTCTGGAATTTGTTTACCGGACGATGTAGTAAAGGCTTTTAGTGTAGCTGGGTTTAAAACAGGTTTTTGGACAAGTTCCTGGAGGAAAGGTCCATAATACCATTATTAAGAAGGGACCCCAGGATATCAATGCTTGACCCAGTAGAAAGAGCAAGCACATTGCGGGATCCCTGTGGGTTCTTTTGTGGAAACTGCTAGGTACGTACGACCTAGATTGGCCACTGTTGGAAACAGGATACTGGGCTTGATGGACCTTGGTAGACCCAGTATGGCATATCTTATGTTCTTATGTTCTAAGTTGGAAGGATCTAAGTTGAAGTTTATTATTGAATACTGAGCTCACTATTTCAGCACTGCGTTGCCTGACATTTATTCACGCTCAGCTAGCGGCAAACACTGGTAGTGCAATGTGAAGGACATTGGAGGGTAAAAATAATTGCCATCATTGTAAGCTTGAATTATTACTTTGCAGATTGGAGAGGACCGGGTAATCCTCCTAACCTTCTTGTGGGAGAAACGTTACCAGTAAAATCGTTTATAGGTCGGGTACTTTTTAGCTTCACACCGTACTACTCTATCCTGGATAAGTGGAAAAGTTGTTTTTTTCCAGACTGTATTCTCTCTATGAAGTGCCATCCCTGCAGATGCCAGTAACCCATTCCTCCTGCTCTTGCAGAACTTCCTCTACCTTATGTGGCTAGTTGCCAGGATCCCATGTTCAGATCCCTTTCCATTCCGCCCTATGAAGATCCCTGTGAAATCTGGAGCCCAGCTCTTCGCCAAGACCTCAAGCAAGTACCCCCCCATTGCTACCAGCATTGCCATCGATGGAATTCGTCCCTGTGATTGAAGATCTCAGAAACAAGGTGTCATCTATTCTACAACTTCACCATTGTAATACTCCAATTCTTCCTGTGCTAAAGGGGGACGTAAGGACTTACAGATTTGTTGTTAAGACCTGTGAGCCAGTAAATAAGTGTGCCTTTTTTTGCCACAATTTTTCCCATTGGTTAGCTACATCCACAGATATCTGGACACATACCTACAAGTGGACTACCTGGTTACACCTGTTGTGGGATTTGGAGTTCTGCTTACTTTTCAGTGAGAATGAGCAAAGAATCAATCAATTTTATTTGCTTTCCAATTTGACAATAAACAATTAACTTGGGACCCACTGTGGTCCAAGGGTACACCCGATAGTCCTACGTATTTTGCACAGGCCCTAAGAACTGACACTGCGTGATGTGAGGCTCGACCATTGCCTCTTTTAGTTCAGTTATGTGATGATTTTTGCATTTATGAATCACCAGCATTATGAGACTTTTTTGTCAGATTTCCCCTTGTCTCTATTGTCCTCATAATTGCGGATTTAGAATTGAAAAGTCAATTTGTCAAAAACCTGCATTTGTAATCTCAAAATGGTTTATTTTCCTGGGTGTTTTCCTAACATCATATCTGGTCATGCAACTACCTCTGCTAGATTGAAAAACCTATTTGTTTCATTGGCCTTTTCCAGCAACACCGTATTACTGCAACAGATTCCTGGGTCTGTTAATCTTTTGTAAACAATGGCTAGCAAATTTCCTCAGACCTTACTGCTCCGCTTCTATGCTCTCATTGGGAAAGGACAACAGTGGGAAGCCTTTTGTGAATATTAAAGTCTGCCCTGGAAAATTTTGGGTTTGGGGGGCCCCCCATTGATTCAATCTTTGCCAGATTATTCTCTGCCATTCAAACTGTATGTGGCTATTTTTCTGATTACCTCTGCTATCTGTTGGTGCTTTTTATAATCTTTTTCCCTGACTGGGTCGCAAGCCAGTAGGAGTTATTTCCTCAAAGCGATTTGACTCAGTGACTTTGGGACTCCCAGCCATGTCTACGTAGTTTGTTTGGTAGCCAGTGGGAATTTGCAATAATTGAAAATTACTAATTTTTAATAGTATTACAGCACCCTCTTGAAGTATATTGTATCAACATTATTCAGTTTTCCAGGTTGCTTTCCATTTGACTAAGAACTCTCAGCCTTTGTCCTCAACACGTTTTGCTGACTCTGAAATTAACGATTTCTCAGCCTCATGTTACCAGTATTATACTACATCCAGTATGCAACCCTTTAAAACACTTCCCGTCTATGCTCTGTTGCCAGATCTTGTGGAGGATGATGGATCTCATGAATTGTTTTCAAACCAGTTTGCAGACCAAGAAGCACGGCAAGCTGCCCTCCGAGCATCCAGTGTCACCAACATTATTGTACTTAACACACGTCTAACATGACTTTTTGTTTGGCCTTTCATCTCTCTTACAGCACTATCAAGATACTCCCCTTTGAAACCTCAACTCTGTAGACTTCCCTGGGTTGAGACCTGTAAAAGTTACTGCTTGGGTTAGAAATTGGTTGGGTTGGTAGGCCGACAAAGATACAAGTAAATGGAGAGCTCCACTCTGAGGAGAAGGATGTTACCAGTGGTGTGCCCCAGGGAATCTGTCCTTGGTCCGATTCATTTTAACATCCTTTGTTAGTGATATAGCGGAAGGTCTGTCGGGTAAGGTTTGGCCTCATTTGGCAGATGATACCAAAATCTGGCAATAGAGTAGACACCCAGGAAGGTGTAGATAAACTGAGGAGGGATCTAGCTAAAGCTTGAAGAATGGTCTAGAATTTGGCAGCTGGGATTTTAATGTTAAAAAAAGGAAGGTCATGCATTTGGGCTGCAGCATCCAAGGGAGCAATACAGTATAGGAGGTGAAGTACTTTTTGTCCACTCAAAGAAGAGCGGGGACCTAGGTTGTGGTTGTGTGCTGATGATCTTAAAAGTAGCTAAAACAGGTAGAAAGGTGACGGCAAAAGCTAGACGGATGCTTGGGTGCCCATACGGAGAGGAATGGCTAGGCAGAAAATCCGTGGGTAGGAGGTGATAATGCCTCGTGGGTATAAGTTGCTTTGGTGGTGGTACCTCTTGTTGGGACTCTAATGGTTGTGAAAATCTCCTGTTGAGACCGCACCTTCAAGAGGTGTATTGTTTGTGAAACAGGATGGGGTTCGGTGCATGTGAGTAGTTGGTTGCTTACTAAAATGATGTGAATGGGCTTCATTAATAAAGGCATTTGAGGACACAGACTTGAAGGATCTTAATATGTACAGGCCTTAGAGGAAAGGCGGGATAGAGGTGATATGTATTGAGAATGTGTAAAAATCCCTCTGTGGGCGATAAATGTTTCGAGGTGAGAGAGCCTCTTTCAATTTTGAAAGCAAGTTCTGCTACGAGGGGACATGGGATGAGGGTGAAGGGAGATAGATTCAGAGAGTGAGGGGGTATGCGGAAATATTTCTTTAAGGAAAGAGTAGTTGGATACATGGAATAGTCTCCCAGTGAGGTGGTAGAGATGAGGACAGTAACTGAATTCAAAAAGCATGGGACCAACACAGAGGATCTCTAAAGGTAAAAAGTGTGGACTGTTGTAGTTGTTGTTATGGAAGGACAGACTAGATAGGCCCATGTGGTCTTTTTCTGTCATCCGTTGTTCTATGTTTCTATGGAAAAAGGATCATCTGCTCATTGGGGCCTTATGCATGGTGGGCTGATGGTGTGGGGTTCCACTCACCCTGTTCCTGCATCATAAGCTTCACCTGTCAGCTGTGGTTCTCTGGTATCACCTTATAGTGGTTTTTTTCTATGGCGACATCTTGTCTGCAACTGTTTCAAGACTCGGCAGAGTAGGGGGGGGTTTCCCAAAAAAAATCTTAGGGCAGTTATAAGGGTGTCTGCCACCCAAACTTTCGGACTCGTGATTTTGCAGCTTGATTGGTGGTTACAGACCTGTCCTGTTCCAGAGGGGTGTGGGGAACATAGTATCTCAGCGTTAGTGTGGGGGTGTGGAAATCACTTGTCTTTTGCTTCTGGATGGATAGCACCCAGCTTATCCCCACTCCACACACAGTATGACTATTGGTCGTTTCCATACAAATTATTGCTACTCACTCAGTTTATTCCTGCTTTGTTCTTTCTTTACCCTGATTAGGATCCAGCCTTTGTTGTGAGTGTCTGGGAGGGTATTGGACCCCCAACAATGGTTTGGGAATTAAAAGACAACTTCACACTCCCTTAATCATCCGCAAAGCTCTGGCTAAGTGGAATGGATGATAGGACACTCAACAGGTCACTTACGCACTATGACACATGAGTTGGGCTACAGATTGGATAGAAGCCCTTCCTTTTGCCTTATGGCATGTGGCATAAAATCCCACCCCCCCCCCTCTCCCATGTGCTTCAAGGAGGCCTGGACACCATAAGAAATAGTAATGGACGTCCCAGCTACTTCTCCACATGAATTGACAGTAATCCCAGATCCTCAAACTGTTGCACAGTGATATTTTGACTTATTTGCTCACGATTGGGGCCCTCAGTCTTGTCTGTTTCCCGGCTTTATTGCAGGTGAATCCTGAAGGGCCGAAAAATGACAACTACCCCCTTACACCGGTACCCTTGTCTCAGGTTTGAATCTAATCTTGTGCTAACATCCCTATAGCTCTCAGCCACCCCCGAAAAGACCAAAGAATATAGCCTGCTGACCCTTTTCATCCTGACCACTGCAGACTCAGCAAGATTGGCTATGAACCATGCAGCTAACATCCTGACCCCACCGCAGCTGATACCAAGAGACCGGCTCCTGAAAGCGACACAGCCTGTAGTGAAAAATACCACCTGGGCCCCCTCGAGAAGAACAAAGGGGAACAAAAACAAGGAAGGAGTAACATCCGATTAATCTACACAAGTTAATCTGCAGGACCAACATGCGTTAGCACAAGGCGACAGACGAAGCACAGGCCTACCATGACACGCACCATGGCACCCGACCCGCACCCACCCACGCGACACCCTTGCCACAAGGGCCAAGCAAAGGGCAAAGGATTAAGGAGGCAGATTTTGCCTTGAAAGAATAGAAGAATAAGAAAAGAAAGGAATCTACTTATCAGCATCTGAGCCTTAAAAAGGGAATATAAATATAGGGGGAGAAATTCTGATAGGCAGACAGACATTAGCTGGTCTCACTGAAGTGATGCTGTCTCTGTCCCCCGGACCTTTAAGTCAGGGTGCTTTGCTTGTTATAGGTGTATTGATGCTATGGTATTGATATTGAAATTTGTACCTTATCATGTAAAAGCGAAGCTTGTGATGGTTAGCAGACAAGGCCAAAATAAATAAAAAGGTTTCCATGCTCTTACGGTGGCCACAAACAATTTGTGTAAGGGTGGGTTCCCTGTATATATATGTTGGGGGTTGAACGCAAGCAGACACTAAAAAAAATGAGAAAATTCCCCCCAATAATTGTAGGGGGAAGCCCACGAAAAACCCCAACAATCCTCCAGCAAGATACCTCTTTCAGAGTCATCACATCCAGAATTGAAAGCCAGGGGATTGTGTCCTGATTAAGAACTTGCATCCAAAGATCACTTTTGGGTTTTTTGCTCCCAAGTTCCTAGGGTCCATTAATGTGTGCTCCTGGTGGGATACTCTAGCTTGTAAAAAGTGGAAGGACATGCTTCATTGGATACATCTTACACAGTGTAAAAAAGGCTCCTTCACAGGAATCCAGAAGGTGGTTCCCTGCATCTGTGAATCACGAGAGGTATCTTCTGTTGCTTTGCAAAGCAGAGATTCATTCAGACGTGGACAACAGTGGATTATTGCAGAAAAGACTATCATGATTAAGTGCTTTTTTGAATGAACTTTTAATTATGCCAAGACTACCTTTTTTCCAGGCATCTATACTGCTGATTAGGTTGTTTCAAAATTAGTTTGAGTTAGTGCTTTACTGATATATAAAAGCAATGACTTTTTGGCAACTTAACCTTCTACTTCATGAAGAGAAATGGGGATACTAATTGGGGGTGGTTATAGTTATAGTGTTTATTATCTTCATAGTACTAAGAAAGATAGGTTTTTTTTCATTTTTTTGGTCCTCAACATTTATTTTGGAGTAATTAATAGTTCTAGATATTTAGAGGTTTGTTAAGAATGTTTCTTTATCTGGTCATAGTTGTGTTATGGCATATTGTTAATGAAGCAGTACTGCATTCAGAATCTTGGGAATGTTATTGACGGAACACCCAAATATTTTTGAGTCAAATCTACACTCAGTTACAAAAAAACACTTTAAATCTGTTCCAGATTGTGCTGTTTTGCCTTCAACTGTGACAGCCACTCAGCATAGGTGTCTGTGGCATAGCTTTTAATCTAACCCCCTGTAGAATGGTTCTCATACAACCATAGACCCTAGAGTGATTAGCCCTCTGCACTCTAAATGTCCCCTCCAATATGTTTTACAGGCTGCAAAATACAGTTTAAAAGGTAGGGGGACACTCCTTGGAAACATGCTACATAAATTCCTCTACCTGGTATAAACAAAATCCCATGTAAGAGGTTCCTTTATTTCAGTACGACAATTAGTGCCAACTCAAGGGAACCAAGTGCAATGCTATCATGAATTGTTACAGTATAATAGTTCCGGATACAAACCCCTTTGAATGACTCTAGTTCAGACCTTAGACATACCTTAACTGGAGTTGCCCCTTGTTAGGGTATTACCATCCCTGGGAACCTTATCTATAGGAGTTTGAAGAGATGAGTATTCCTCCGTGGGGCTTTGAGTAACTGTACACCAGATTATATCTTGTCCCCACAAGTTGACAATTTGGGAAAGTGGGGTTAGGGGCCTTAGGAAGAAGATTACTTTGGTATGTGGTAATCTTGCAATTATACAGAACTGCCTAGAGGTTGGTCAGGTACTTGCTAATGTTGCCTAGTTAGATACCCCGTGGTGATTTTTACCATCCCAAAATATTACTTATCATCAACCACCAAAAATGAATCTTTAAGAAGAAAAAGAGAATGTTTCCCCCTCAAGATAAGGCCATAGCATGCTGCCATCAGCAACTAGTAGACTCTACAAGTCCTTTAGACTAAATCTCAGATTGATGTATTTACGGGTACTGTTTGGCTTTCAACTTTTGAAGGCAATGACACCCACAGAGAATTATGGTATCGCAGATTCTGCGATTACAGGCAGTTGGTTGAATTTACAGCCCTGGATCTCACAGAGCGATTAGTGTGTTTACAAGGTGCAGTGGACAAAGATGTCTGCCTATACAGCCCTTAATCAGCATGGCTTTAGACTACCTCCTAGCGAAGGAAAATGGAGTATGTGAATTAATCCTTGATCATTTTTTGTTCTCTGCTTGATAATGAAGGAAAGGTAGTGGAAAGGCCTAACTAGATAAGGTTAGAAGAAATCATACTTTTGTTCCCAAGTAGTAGTTATGTTAAGTTCTTTTTTCTGAGTTTCTTTGATTCTGTTTCTTCTTCTGGAAGTCATTGTCCAAGCCCCTGTAGGCATGTTAGCATCACTGTTTGGATTTTGTGGGGTTCTTATTTTTAGAGGCATATTGATTCTCTGTGTAAATGTCTGCTTTGCTGTAAGAAGTCAGTGGACTGATTCCCTAGGATGATGTTGCAGATTGACCCAGAGTCTATTTACAACCCTTCTTTAATATCAATGTCTGAGTTTCCTTATTTTTGAAAAGATTCTTTGCAGAATCAAGAGGGGGGACCTGAACGGAAGCTTGTCTGTACAGGGGCTGTGTACACTGTGAGGGTCCTTACTAACCTTATATTACTGAAAGCCCGCCAGAAAGAGTTAAACCACCAACAGATTCAGTAACTCAGACATTCCAGGGCTTATTACTCACCCACAACAACCTTGAAAGACTCTACTGAAATACAGTACTAGGCTGAACTTCACATAACAGAGAACCTAAGTTTGTTCTGAATACAGGATAGTGCAGGGAGAGAACTGTCTCTTCAGTCCTCAAATCAGAGATACCTCAAAACTGCTAGTGTTGCACAATGCTGGCATAGGTGTGGGGAGGTTGTGTCTGTCTATTCCAAGTGTGTGGTGGCTGCCAAACACCCTCACAGCCCACACTGCTAGCACTGTTGCCATTTTTGGCCTGCCAATGTGCATATGAGGAGCAAGGTATCGTGGGAATAGCCTGGATAGGGTGGGCCCTGGGCCGGGATGCATCTGCACACGGCATAGGGCAATGGTAAATTGTAGTGCCTGGCCACCACCTGCACGGACAGGGTGGGCCATAGCAAGTCCTGCTGGGCAGGTCACTCTCACCCTGATTGAGCAGTGACCATGGCATGGCTAGGTTCCCCCATAGTGCTATATAGCATTTATATCATGTGATATTTATGGGGTTTTCCTTTTTGGGGCATAATCACTGACTTATCTGCTTGGTGGTGTATGCTGAACATCCCCGTTCTGGGTATATGAATCTCCCTCCAGGACCATGCACTATGGACTAGCTAGCGGACTTGTCTGCAACTAGTATGTGTCTTGCTGAAAACACCTTGCAGGCGTGCAGCAGCTGGGAGGCTGTGCTGCTGGGGAATATCAGATAATGGTGGGGGGCAGCTGAGCATTTCCAGGCCTGCCGTCTGTCTGCCGATTGCGTTATGAATGTGTACCGCTACTGTCTGTTCCCAGCAGTACAGGGGTTGATGGTCCCCTCTACTGCTGCCATTGCAGGGAGGTAGACTGTGGATCTATTGGTGGGTGATCCTGTTTCCCACCCTGTGCCCCAGAGGGGTGGGTTGTGTGGTGGTACATGATCTTCCCATAGGTACTGTGATAAGGAAGCTTATCATAGCTCAGGTAGGAGCTATAGAAAAGATGATGTGTCTCTCAAAAAGCAACCTGTCAGTTTTGGTAGAAGTAAGAAAACAGAGTTTTCACATAAAAGACTACCAGTCCCAGAATGCACCAGGTTTCCAGCAGCCATGAGAGGGGCTGAAGTGAGAAAATGTGTGTGCAATCAAGAGAGCTATGAGGTAATCCCTAAGCACTCATCTCAAAGGGCAGGGCCTGATTCAACACAGCTGCGCTGTGTTAGGGAGGAGCACACATTAAGACAGAATAAGAATAGAGCTTATTCTTCAGATAACAGCTTCAGACACAGATACAGCAACGGCTACAAGCACCAGCATCACCTGGAGAAACAGAAGCCAAGCCAAGCAGATAGAGAAAGAAGGAAAACTCTCTGGAAGGAAGAGAAGAAAGGCCATTGGAAGGTCTGGGAGAACCCAAGGCAGTACCCATACTGGGAGGTATTCCAAATGCCAGCAGAGTCCATTGGACTGGAGTCAGCCAGAGGAATGGAATGGCAGAGATAGGAATCACCAGTGGCTACCTGGAAGAGAGAAGACTGCACGTGGAAAGGACTTTCAGACCTATGCCAGAAGGTAGGTGAGAGAAGATCCAGTGTCCAGGGATCAAGATTGGAAGGCTGGACATCAGAATTGGATTACATACTGGCCAGGCTATACAGAGAGGCATTATGATAGCAGGAGAGGCTCAGGTATGAACACTGATCCAGACCCTATCTATAATAGTGAATGGCAGCAAGGGAATAAGCATTCTCATGATATTGCCTTATTGAAAGACTCATCTGTGCCAATGTATGATAGTGACCCTATGCTGATTGATGAAGGGGAAATTACAGCAGATGAGACTATTAATTACATGGACTGTTCTTTATCCAAGTGCTATTGCTAGCTTTCTGTGAGCAAACACATCAGCCATCACAAAGAAACCTAACTTTGTTTCTTTATTTCCACTGCAAACAGCTCCTAAAGCAGGATTTGGGTGCACACAGTAGCAGCCAGCCAGCTAAAGGGTTTCAGCTGGTCAATTGATAGTAATTAAAGCTGCACCTGATTGTGTGTGTGAGCAAGGGAGAATCACTGTTGGATCTGCGTGGAAAATAAGCAGAAGTTAACCTACAAGCAAAGTTCATTTATTCCTTTGTGCCTTTTCATTTGGTAATTATTGCTAGAAAACATTAGCTAATTGCCTGACAAGCTGAAGGTTGTTTTCTGATTTTGCTTTGTGACTTTATGTTATCCATTTAAACACTGCAAGCAAGTAACCTCATTTATATTGCTACCAAGCATATTTGTGCTGGGTGAATTAAACCCCATCAATAAAAGAAGTATTTATTGGCCTTTACCACTGGTTTCACAACTCAATTATTGTCTTCAGCTGTGTTTGGGAGTGAATGAACTACATTGCCCACAATACCTTGCAAGAATCATATGAATATATGCATCATCAAGATTGTGTAAGTTCTCACCCTAGGCAGCCGTCTGACAGTACATACACCCCCCCCCCCCCCCTTCACCTACAGCAGGTAACCATGGCACCAACACAGGATATGCACTATTCTGGGTGCATCATCGCCCATAGGGACTAGACATGACCGGGACATACAGCAGGGCACAGATGTATCCTAGGTGTGTGTAACGGAACTACCTCTCACACACTGATGGGGACCTGCAGCATGGCGTAGTTCAGCCATGATGGTGCTGTGGACCTGGTGCTGGGCGCCCCACCTCAACCTTAGGGTGGGCACAGTACCCGCACAATGTGACTGTCTGTGGCTACTCTGTGGCAGTACCACACACGGTCTGTTCCCCCTACCTGGCCGAGGTGCTGTGGGGGTGCATACCCAATCTTGTGCCCATCTGTCGACTGCTGATTTGCATGTGCAGTGCATCATGGGTACGGGTGGGTTACCCCTATCCTGGTAACCACAGCATACAGTTTGTGTGGTGACGTGCAGTCCTGCAGCCAGCCAGGGCTTTGTTCACAGCCTTATAAAGTGTCCTATAGGGGACATTATAGGGTGCCTTGGCGGACAGTACACTTTATAATGTGCCCTATGGAGTGCGTTATGGGGTTCCTTATGTGGCACCTTAGGTTATGCCACCGTGAGGGTGTTTGCTGGCAGCACAAATTAAAATACAAGTCAAATGCCTCACCAATCACAACTTAAATGTAAAGGGTGCGCCTCAGCCAGCCTTATATATTAGGCCCACTGGGGAATCTAACCCATGACCCATGTACCATCAGTCAGAGATGTAACCATTGTGCTACAGCTCTGTTGCTGTGATTGTATGCCTGCGCGCCTTCCTAAGATTAACGCGCGGTAACGTGCCCTGTAGCGCTCGTTCATTTATGGCGCCTTGTAACGCGCGTTCTCGGCAACGATGTACCACCCATGTCCTTATTTGGGATTTCTGTCTGTAACGCGGCTCCTAACGCGAATCGCACTAACGCAGTTTAGTAAACATACCCCTTTGTTTTCTTTCCCAAATCTTTGGTGGTTTTTATAATACAAGTGTGTGTTGTGTTTATATTATTAACCGTGCTTGTTTCCTTCTCATTGCTTTGGGTGTAGAAATCCGTTACCCAAGAACCAGGTGTTGTTACCGGTGAGGGGAGGTGCAGAGTACATTTTCAGTATTCTTTTGTCTTTCCAAGGATCTATCTCACCTCCGCGAGGTCTCTCGTTCCTCATCCTTTCCTAAACCCTGCTCGCACTTCAGGCATGTCTTGTTCCAGGTATGGTTGTAGTCTCTACTGAACGATCTTGAGTAGAATCTTGCTGGTATGTGGGATCAGAGCAATTGTGTGATAATTTCCACAGTCAGTGTATCACCTTTCTTCATTATTGGTATAAAACAGACCTTTTCCAGTCAGTTAGCCATGATAATGTCTTCCAAATTTTCTAGCAGAGCCTTGTAAGTATGGTAACAGCTGCATCTGATTACTGTTAATGCTTTAATGAAAATGCCATTAATGCCCAGTGCTTTGTTCTTTGATAATGCTTTGAATGCTGCTTCGACTTCTGCTTTCATCACTAATGGTTCCTGATCATAAAGTACAGGTCAAAACAGCTTTTGATCCACTTGATATTTCTTTTAATTAGGTATTTTAGCTTACAACAAGCAATTCATATAACACCCAGGAAACACAAGGAGTAAGGAAAAATTAGTAATGCTTTTTTAACCCCATCATGAGATAGCAAAAAAACCCTACATGATTAGAGCAAAACCAGAGATTAAATGTCAGGATACAATTCCTCTACACTTTCCAAAAAAGAAAACTACAAATCAGAAAACGGGACTACTAAATAAATCTTTTCACTAAAGACATTTTCCAACTGAAGGGATTCCACAAAGACATATCTCACCCCTTGATAAATCATTAAATATTTACACAGAAAACACAGGAAGAAGGTTCCAACAAAACCTTTGGCTTAAACTGGAGGAAACTCTTCCTGCGAAACTGGCTGGCCCTGGAGACATCTGGGAAAAGTATAACTCTGACCACAAAATAAACTTGTCTCTTTTGAGCAAATAAGCAGGCATAACAGTAATGTTTTCCAATTTTGTGAGGAATGAAAACAATCAAGGTGGCCCAGGAGGGGATTTCATCCACCAAGGACTCAAGTAAATTTGTCAAATTCAATTCAATATCTTCCTTGACCCGTGCAACCTCGGCCTCAGTTGAGACAAAAACCCTAGTAGGAACATAATAACAGTTAGATATTACCAGGGTATCAGCATTTTGTAACTGCCCACCCCGATAAAGTATTTCCTCATTAAAACACAGAAGCCAATAATGAGTTTTAGAAAAATTAAAAAACCATAACTTTTTACTCCGAATAGAGTTTTCAAAGGATTCAAGTTGCATATGTAACACGAAACTATCCTTAATAGCAGACTGCAAGGAAACTGCTTGTACCTTCAACTTTTCCACTGTTTGAGAAACGCCAATATTTTCATCCTGTACCTGAAGCATTTTGACTGTTTGCTCAGAAAACCTCACAGTTTGGTCAGTAAAGCCTTTCAACATATCGTCACAAATACTGATTTCTAGATGTCTAACAGGATCACCTCTGATGGGGCGTCTCTGTGAGCTACTAAAGAAATAGATGACAGGGAGAAATGAAGAGGTACCGGCATAACATCATCGTGAACTTTCAGTGGGGATGGACTTGGAGTCTGATCATCTTCCCCAGCCAAAACCCATTTATGGGAGTAATAAAACTCATCCTCCATGGCTTAGAATTCCCACAGGGGAGGAAGAGAAGGGGGCCCTGGCTATTGGACTCAAGGAGGGCACTTGAAATGACAGAAGAAAGAAAAACAGACAAATCTCCCAATAGGCTCCCTAAAAGCCACAAGATTTCCCAGCCTGCACAGGACGATCCATAGGAGCACACTACTACCATAGGTGTACACTGCTGTAGATGCCGGCTTTTTCAACCTTATTCTTTAATCTTCTCTTCATAACCACCATTAGGCATCTCCCAGTCCTTCAGGTCCCAAGGCATCTGAAGGGGCACCAAAGGGTGTGACCCCCCCCCTTTAGTTATGCACCCCTATGGGCATGCGACTGCAAGCCATGACCATGGCCACACAAGCAGGCATCATAGAATTTAAAGGGTCCTGGTTGCTTAGGAGTGATGTCATCTGTGGGGGCAGAGCCTCACTCTGGTGCAATTTCCCGCTCATTTCCTCAATGGAGGAAGAAAGCAACTCAAATAGCAGGCCTTGCACCAGAAAAACGCTATCTGTAGCTCCAACATGGGGGAATTCCTCTTCCTACCCCTCTCTGCAGCACTGTCAAATTTAAAGGGTCCTGGACACTTAGGGGGGATGTCAGCAGTGGGGGTGGAGCCTCACTACCTGTGCAATTTCCCACTCAGTTCTCAATGGAGGAAAAAAAAAAACTCCAATGGCAGCCTTGTTACCGTAAAAGGCTATCTGCAGTCCCACATGGGGGATTCAGCTTTCCTCGGTCCAGTTAATCTAGTTATGGTAATGACGACTCTATATCTTTTCCACCTTTTTCTTGGTCTTCCTCAGCATCATTCAACATGGCTCCTTGAGCATCCTTGTAACATTCCAGTTCAAGGCCTGGATTTTTCTCTTTAATTCTCGTAGCTTTAAAGAAAGACACTCTTTTCTCCCTCTAATAATTTCTGATTCTATTTCCTTGCATGCGTCATTGTAGTACTTCTCCTTGTCTCATCTTGCGCCACATTAGAAATCCCTGTTGAGTTCTGTGATGGCTTCTCTTTCTCCTCTGGCATTCCCGCTTCTTTGGTGTTTCTAGACATTTTCAGAGTTTCTTCGGTCATCCATTTTGGCTGTTTTCGCTTTTTCACCTTTTTGTAGAGACTTCTCACTTTCTTCAAGCACAGCTTTCTTTATGCCATCCCATAACTCTTCTGGTGCTCTGTCATTTGTACCACAAAGTAGCAAATTGATTTCGGCAGGCAAGCTCTAAATCCCAGGTGGTGGGATACTTCTCAAGAATCATATTTTGGCTACATTTATGAGTGGCTTGATTCCTTTTTCAGCTTTACCTTGAGTTTGCATTACTAGTAGTTGGTGATTTGTAGTTGAAAAAGCTTGCCTGAACAGCTTTGATTGGTCGAACTGCTTTTATATCTTCAGGGGGGGGGGCCACTCTGAGGAAACATTCACCCTGATTCTCACATAGGAAAAATCTACTATAGAAATGTGACCTTAAGATCCCATGCCAAGCGTCTGTCTCAATATGCATCAACCTAAGTCAAGCCATTTTAAGAGAGTATCACATATTACAGTTGATGCATCAGTTCACTGATTAATATAGATCTGTTTATTTTGGCAGTTTTGGATTTTGAATATGGGATATTAGCCATTTTAGAGCCTGGATGATGACCGTCGCATAATATTACTACATTCTCAACATGTTTGGACTTAGATGATTACAAATGTCTTTCCTTTGGGTACACCAAGAATGTTTTGTATTCCTGAAGGAATTTTCTTTCACTAATCTATACAATTTTTTTAAACAATCATGTCCCAGCAGAAAAAGACCATATGGCCTATCCAGTCTGCCCCTTCCATATCCCAACTATTATAGTCCCTTTTTTTATTTATCTCTAAAGGAAAGAGTAGTTACTCCACTGTAACAGGTGGTTCTCCATGGAGCAGCAGGAAATCAGTCCTCAACATATGGGTGACATCGACGTCGATGAAGGCCTTGCGGAAGCATTTCCCCAGCTTTCCAAAAAAGCCTTGGGAAAATGCAGGCACACATGAGAGGTTCCCCTTCCCGCCTAAAGGTGCCATCTTGGCTCAAGTCAAATGACATAGCTAAAACACAGCACATAAAAATGGAAAAATCAACTATCTACAACTGCAACTCCCAGAGGAGGAGGGAGGGTTTGCTGAGGACTGATTCCTGCTGCTCACTGGAGAACACCTGTTACAGGTGAGTACTACTCTTTCTCCAGGACCAAGCAGGAAGTCAGTCCTTCACATATGGGTGACTCCCTAGCTCTGGGCTACCAAGTGAAACCCAGGGGGAACAAAGCGAACTCCCTATAGGCCCAGGCATCCAAAGAAAGGCTTTTGCACTGGGCCAGGGACCTCCTCTGGTAGCCCAAACAGAGGGGGGAAGGGCAGGAGTTGCCTAAACCTCAAAGAGATGTCCGGAGTACTAACATGGCCAAAAGCAGCTGTCCATACGGGACTCCCTTCTCCAGACAAGAATGGGCCGCAAAATGTCTGGCTTGAAACCCCAAAAAAAACAAAGGTTTGCAAGCCGCTGCAGAACTGTCGCACAACGGGACAGGAGTGGAGGTGAGCCAAGATGCAGACCCCCCCTCCCCCCATCCCCTGAACACGATGGGCCGTGACCCGACCCTGCAAAGGAAGGTAACCAGCTCGCCCTGTAAGCCCAGGTGATACAGTCAACCACCCAGGTGGACAAGGTATGCTTGGACACTGCTAACCCCAAATTATTTAGGGGTCAAAAAGATATGAAGAGATGAGTAGCCCTTCTATTGCCCCTGCGTACGGTCCAGGTGAAAGATAAGAAAGATGGTAGAAGATAAGGCCCTCCCCTACAGGTCCAGGAGTATGCAGTTTACTGCTTACAGGCCTGGCTTGCATGAGGCCCTAGGGAAGAAAGAAGAAATGTGGAAGAAACCACCTCTTGGTTAAGGTGGAAGGAGGGAGACAACTTAGGGAGGAACTTTGGATGAGTCCTAAGGACTACCCTGTTCCTTATAGAAGCGGGTGTATGTTAGGCCCTGTCACAGACCAGAGCTTGAAAACTACAACTCCACTCGCCTGGCCGAGGTTAGGGCTATCAAGAAAGGAGTGTTCTTCCAAGGACAGGGGGAAAAAAAAAAAAGGTTTCGTAGAGGGCAAGTAGACCATCTGTCAAAAGGTGGGCGAAGGTCAGTTGACTGTAAGGACAACATTCAACTCCAATCAGGAGCAGGAGGACGGATTGGTGTGGGGGATTGGAGGCTTGAAGCAAGAGCAAAGCCCTCTGAGGAAAACGGGACACCAAGGGGTGGAACCGACAGAGGATGTCCTTCCACCAAGTGCAGTGGTGAGCTGCTAAAGCTGAGAGGTGGACCCAAACAGAATTGGACTAAGTCACTGATTTGATAGGATGGCAGTAAGTATTGAAAGCACCCAATGGTATAGTACAGGAGAAAGGATCCTCTGTATGTAGCTGACACCACAAACGAAAACCTGTTCCAGTTGGAGGAAAACATAGGTTTTCCTAGTAGACTGTTTCCTAGAGGCTTAGGGACAACCTCTTCAACTTCTGAGGCAGGCCCCAGGGGAGCCAAAACTACCATTGCAGCCTCCCAGGCCATCAAATTGAGACGCTTTGAGATTGTGGGTGCAGAAGGGACACCCTGATCCTGAGGAGAGAAGGTCGGGTTGCAAACCCCAGACGGCAGTGTGAGGCTGCCAACTGCCAGCTGAAGCAGGCAAGTGGAAACAACGGCTGTTCTCCCTTTTAGGCCATCTGGGGAGCTACCAGCAGGACCGAGGCATATGGCCTGAAGAATGCTTGAACAGGGTTCAGGCCTACCAAGGGTGTGTGGAGGAAACGCACTAACAGGAGGCCAGTGAGACCATGGGATCAGATAACAAGCATCTGCTGCTATCCGCAGAGGATCGGATGTCTGGAGCAGCAACTTTGGCCAGCTGTTGTTCAGTTGGACTGGCAACCAGATCTATGGATGGAAAAGTCCCCATTTCAGGAAAATCCACTGAACCACCCAAGGATGGGAGCTGCCACTCATGGGGGCTGCAGAATCTGCTCAACCTGTCGGCCAGGTAGTTTTCCTGGCCAGGGAGGTACACAGCTTTGAGAAGCATGGTTGATGCTTGAGGGCAAAACAACGCAAAGCGACCTGTGCTTCCCTCTTCCTGACAAAGGAGCCTGGATCCAGTTCCGCCCTGCTTGTTCATATAAAAACATGGCTACCTGGTTGTTCTGTTTGAACTAGGACAGACTGTATGAGCCAGGGTAGGAGAGAAAGTTTTGAGGGCTAGCACGACTGGCCCTGAGTTCTCAGTAGAACTTGATTCTGCTGTGCGGCCTCTCCAGGGAGACCACCAGGGCCTGGGTGCACGTGTCTAGACACTGAGCTCCCCAGCCCTGAAGGTGGAGGCATTCGGTGGTCAACACCAATGTGAAACACTACGGGGTCTGAACAGGGTTTTACCCCTTGCAGCAGAAATTGGGTTGGTGTAGCCACCAGCTGAAGGGAGTTTCAGAAGTTGTCTTGACACCGTTATCCTGTTCTCTGAGGACTGCCTGTGGCCTCACACAGTGGACCACTGAGGACCGCAGGCACCATTGACGCAGGCCTCAATATGGGAGTCTGGCATTGGGGGTCACATGTACTGTCGCAGCCCATGTATGGCCAAAGAAGCCGCAGGCAGAGTTGGCAGAGACCACAAGTGACCCCGCCTGAGAAACTGGTTTGATCAAGTTTATCAGTCTTTGGGCTCGGGTCTTCTGGCAAGAATGCCTTTGCCACAGAAGAGAGTCCAGCCATTGCCCCTATGAACTCCAAGTTTCTTGGGAGGGGAGCAAAGTGGACTTTTGGCAAAGTTTTCACAAACCCCAAGCTTTGAAAGAAGAGGCAATAGTTTCTGAGGGTGGCCTGTCGGGCCCTCCTGGCACGTCTGTACCTCTTATGAGCCAGTCGTCCAGATAGGGGGAAGGACAAAGATTCTCTGATTTCATCAGGTAGGCCGCCACAACACTGCCAGGCATGTGATTAAAGACCCATGGGAGTGGAGGTGATGGCCAAAAGGCAGTACCCTGTACTGATAATGGTTTCCTCCCACAATGAACCTGAGGTACTTTCTGTGGTCTGGATGAATGTAGGATATGAGTGTACGCATCCGTTAGATCTAATGAGCATAAGCACAATCTACCCTGCTGGAGGTAGGGCAGACAGTGAATCCAAGAGTAAGCATCTTGAACTTTTCCTTCTCTAAGGGAAACTGGTTGAGATTTCTGAGAGTCTCAGAATAGGTTTGAACAGCAACCAGTTCTTTTTGGGTACCACAGGCATACCGGGAGTAGGAAACCCTGATCTTGTAAGTGGGGAGGCACGGGCTCCACCGCCCTGTCCACCAACAGACCTGGAGCTCCTGCAGGAGAAGATCTGTGTGCAGGGGAGGCTTCTGAAAGGATCTCCTGGAAAGTATGGAGGAGGCAGTTGTTGGAAGTGTAGCAAGATAGGGACCTTGTGGACTATTGCTTAACACCCAACTGTCTGCAGTGATGAGTGGCCACTGGTGGGCAAAACAGAGCGAAGCGAGGAGACATTCCTGTGCAGGGCTGGGAGAGCCGGGACGGATGAGGGGGCTATGCCTAAGGAGTCAAAAACCCCTACCCCCTGAGTGAGGGAGCAGGGGCCGGTGGCTTGGGACGTCCTCTGCCTACGGAAATTATAAATTGTAATTTGAAGGGCCCATTACCCTGCCCCTTGGCTGGCTCGACCCTGAGGGGCAGAGTGGGACGGCCTGGTACGTGGGCTACTGTTTGTAGGCAGTGCCCTTCCTCGGGTAAAAGGGCTTTTTTCCCGAGACCTTTTTTTTTGTAAGAAGGGGCAGAAGTACCCTTCTCTAGACAGCCTTGTCCTCGTGAGGGTACTCACTTTCGAGCTGTGCTGCCTTCTACGGTCATGGGCTGCCAAAAAGGTTATCACATCGGCAAGGACATTGACCAACTTGTCTGAAAACCCATGGCTCGAGGTCCGATGACTGCAAGCCATGCCTGGTGTCGAGCCGCGATGCCAGTGCTAGCCGCAACACGGGTCGAAGCCTCGAAAGCCATCGTATGGCAGCGTGGGACATAAACTTGGAGCATTCCCGAGATCCCGCAGGAAAGACAAGGGACTTGAACCTCTGCAAGGGTTCCCCGCAGAGAGAAGAGCCAGCAGAGAACCCCAGCCAGTTCATTGGCCAGGTTCTCGCAAGTACATGCTCGCCCATGTACAGGCTGGGTATTAGGAATGGACACGGCAAGCAAGCATCGGGCCCTGGAAGCACTTTCATACCAAAACCATGGAGGTTCCGGGCCTCCCTGCCAGAGGGCACCACGGATCGTGCAGTGATTCTGACTTTTCAGGCGATGCTATGTCCGAATTCCAACCACCATGGAATGTTGGTAGCTGTGCCTTCTGAAAAGCCAGAAGATCCTTCGGAGTCGATAGATTAGAATTGAACCGCTTGCTAGGAAACCGTGCCGCAGAGCGCCGGTGCCTCCCATATCCGGGAAAAGAAGAGCCGTTCCAGCATCGGAGGAAACCGGAACAGTAAAGGCCTCCTTCGGATGGGAGGAGTCATACTGTAGGAGCCTCGAGCTCCTCGGCTACGAGGCTCCTCCTCGGGTGTCCGCAGGGATTGCCAACCGCGGGTTGGCCATTATACCGGACGAACTCCGAGAACCGGCGTAGCATCCGGGGGTGGATCTACTACGGGGCTTCGGACTGCTTGGTGAGTCCGACGGGACTGCACCGAGTCCAGAAAGTGTATGGGGGAATCCTCATCCTCCTCCGTCTCCCAGGGCGGAAATCGTCTGTATGAGGAATCGGGGTCTGACCTCGCGGGACCTGAGAGCACCCACCCCGATGCCGGAATGGCACCGGCCATCGACGCCCTTCGGGTACTCAAACGGTGAGGTCGAGGGAGACCCGCGACCAAAGAAGGTCGACCTCGAGCCTTTATGGTCTTCGAGTATGGACTCGGTTATACGGCGGCGGAATTCGACTTGTCCGATGTCCCGGGTGGTCAGGGCAGATGCGCCAGACCAGGTGGCAATCAGTTTGCCCGCTGCTTTGTTTCATGAAGGCAGACAGTTCTACTATCGCAAGGCTGTCCAGCACTGAGACCCAGCTCAGGAGACTCAGCGGCTCCTAGGACTCGGGGCCCGGGTAGCGCCGGGCCCGACGTCGGCTCTCTGGGAGGAAGAGTCCACGAGGACTGACAGGACTTACGTGTCCAGCAGGACTCCACGCTCCACTCGAGGTACTGTGGGGAGGTCTTCTCCTGTTCACGGGCCCGGGGCGACGGTCGGGGGTCTGAGACCTAGCTCCCGAGGAGCCAGGGACCTATTCTGACGACACCCCGTGAGGCCGACAATCTTCCTCTTTCGTTCCCGGTCGGGGGGACCCCCTGTCCGAGGAGCCCTGACGGTGCGCGGGATCCGATTCACGAGATGTCGAGGCTCTCAGAAGGAGGTCCGGGCGCCGGCTGGATGGCGAGTCGAGAGGGCGAAAAGCCTGTCCTTTTGGTGCGGACGACTTCGAAGCAGCCTTGGGGGGAAAGATCATTTTTCCACCATGGTACACACGTCTTAGGATCGTGGTCAGGACCGAGTGGGCACCGAAGGCAGCAGTTCGGGGTGTGCGGTAAGAGAACACTCGCTTCCTTGCCACCGATTACCCAGTTTTTGAACCCACTGGAAGCATCGGGGAAAAAAGAGACCCCGCCGAGGTCAAAGGACCGGCCTTCAGGGAAAAAGAAAACGAAAAAAAAAGGGCGCGAATGCCAGCCACGAAGGGCAAAAACCGAAAAAAGAAGATCGGGCTCGATACCGGTGTAACGAACCCGGCGGGAGGGAAACCGGCATCGAAACGGAAGGAAAAAAGCGCAAAGGAGAAAATGCGAAAAAATCTAACTATTTTCCGGGAGAAGACGTAGAGGACACACGTCCGGGGGGACTTTCACGGAAGAAAAGAGACGACGACTGAGGCAAGATGGCACCTTTAGGCGGGGAAGGGAACCGCGAATAATGCTTAGCCTGCATTCCCAATAGCGCTGCTTCTTCGTAAATGCTGGGGAAATGCATCGCAAGGGCTTCATCGACGCGCATGTCACCCATATGTGAGGATATGACTTCCTGCTTGGCTCCTGGGGAAAAAAAGAAACTATAGTATTTGGTATGTAAGGGTATAGACTAGGATAGGCCCTTATGGTTCTTTTTCTGTTTGTGTATAGATTAGTAAACTGAAACTTATACATGAATTTCATTTTGAGATGTAGTTAGAAAGCAGAATGTGAAAAATGTGGCAAAGACGTGCGAAGATTTTTTTTTTTTTTTTTTTTTTTTTATAAAGCACCAAGGATGAAAAATGGTTTATCTTCTCTAATACTGCAAGCATCCTTGCTGCTTTTATTTTAAAGAAAGGCGAACACCACTATAGGTCTCGTCATTTCTATGAGATTTAAGAAGATCAGTGTGATCTATTGTTTTTTTTTTGATAGGGTTCCTTGAATGATTGTTTTTTAGAAGGGATCTGCATTCATGTTTGAATGGGTAAAATTGAAACAAATACGGGCATTTGTCAGATTTGTATATCTTTTAAATGAACCAAATGGACTAAACCAAATCCTAAATCATATGCATTCATTTTCTGTCCACTGGAAAATACAGCTTATTGGAATGCACAATGAGGAAGTGGTTTTTTAGAGGGGGAGAAGCCAAGAAGCACCTAGTCTGTCACTAAATCACATTGGAACCTTTGGTGACAGGCAGCCTAAACCCAGCCTATCCCTGCCTCACTTCTATCACCAAATCCCAATAGCTGATGTTAGCAGCTCAGCAGGAAAAAGGGAGAGGAAACAACACCATTGTCTCTCCCACATTTACGAGAGAGAAGGTCAGAGAAAGCTACTAGCTTCAGAAATTACTTGATACCAATGTTATCTGGATTTTTCAGAAAAAGCCTCTTTACAAGGTCCCTCATGAGAGACTCTTGTGGAAATAATTAAAAGGTAATTACACGTACTGATTAATTGCTCTTCCTTAAGGGACGGATCAGTTTAGTCCTTCCACCTTGGGTAGTGCCACCTCCTCCTGCCAGTTTGCCAGAGACCTGGAGCATATCACAAAAAAATATGACCTCATCTGGCAGTAGTCTGCTGGTCTCTGCTCATCATCCCCATGTGTTGAACTATTGACAAAAGAACACTTAAAGGAGCAACAAATAAGTAGCTAAATCATAAAACATGTTCTAAACCTTCTAAGCATAACCACTGCTTCAAAACAAGAGACAGGCATGGTTACTCACCTGTAACAGGTGTATCTCGGGGAACAGCAGGAATTTAGTCTTCACATATGGGTATCATCCGGTACCGACGGAGCCTGCGCTAGGAACGCCTCCCCAAGGAGTCCAGCCTTTCCCAACTGCCTCTCTCCAGTTATTCGTTGTCTGCAGAGACAATTAAATCAACAAAACTGAAATGGGGAAAGGAACTAACTTCTACGGACCTGAATCGCCCGCCAAGAAGTAAACAGGGAACAAAAGTGGACGTGCGCATGCAGCTGCCTGCCTGCAAAAAATCCCACGCACGCGTGTCAAAAATGGCCACCGCTACCTGAGCGAAGTCAAAGAAAAAAAAAAGGGCGCCAAACCCTCCAGATACTATCGGCGCGTCTGCCTCCGTCTCCCCCACACCAGGCAAGGACAAAAAGATATTTATTTTCATTACTCACATGCCGGACTTTAAATCTGTGCAGGCTGAATCGCAGCACTGAAAACCTCACGTGGCTCCACTCCGCTGAGCGGGGAGGCCAAACGGAGAGCCTTACGGCAGAAAAAAAATCCCCAGAGACAGGCCAAGTTCTCAGCAGCTCCGTGCTGATGGAGCAGAAATAAGGGACACGCCGTTATGCTGGGACTCTCCCCAATAAGCTGATCAAGGGGAAAGAGGACCAAATGGCCCGGTAGGAAGATGTGGAAACGGAGGAAAAAAAAAAAAAAAGGCAGACTTGGCAGCAGGGCTGAGGCACAAAGGAAAAGAGCCAACCCCATCTTTAGCTTTAACGATCGCCGTAATTCTTTTTTTTTTCTTTTTTTGTAAAGATTTATAGTCACCACAAGAAAATAAATACAAACCACAAATAGTGACAAATCAACCAAAAACGAGCTAAATCTAATCTAAACAGCTCCTTATCTGTTCTCAAGGTGAGCCCAGCACTTAGGCTCAACGACGTCTTCCCTGCTGCATGGAGACTGGGACACACTGGGGATGAGATGAGAAGAGACCAGCAGACTACTTCCAGTGAGGTCACATTTTTTTGTGACATGCCCAGTCTCCAAGCTTCAGGAGGAGGTTGCACAACCCAGAGGTGGAGGACTAAACTGGAGGACTGCCTCGAAGAAAAGTCATGGGATGGTGAAGCAGCATGTATTATTGTGGAGCCTGGGAATAACTGGTTTTTAAAAGATAGAAAACAAGAGAGTAGGGCCTAAATGGACAATTTTTCAAATGGAGAAAGGTTAGAGATGAGGACCCTAAGGGATCTGTGCTGATCCCGCTGCTTTTAACATTTATAAATGACCTTGGAAATGGGAATAAACAAGTGAGGTGATCAAATGGGCAGAGGAGGACAAAATTATTCAAAAGTGGTTAAAACAAAAGAGGATTGTGAAACAATTGCTAAGTAGGATCTTGAAAAAAATTTGGGAAAGGGGGGGGGCAAAAAGTCAGAACTTGAATTCTGTACATCTGGTTCAGGTATGGGGAAACTTACCATTCATCGGAGCTTAGGTATCTCTTCCAAGCGTAGCAGGTGGCTTGGGTTACTGGTATATCTGTGCCATGGGGGATGGGACAGAATTGCCGAGGTGAAGATTGGGCATTATGAAATGGGAATGGCTTCCATGTTGAAATTAAACCCTTTCACAGCGCATGAACAAAAGTAACAGGTTCGTCAACTATGGTTCTTTTGCTCTCGCCCATACCATAGGAATCCCATAACGGAAAAAACGATTTTTCTTACCATTGAACCAAGTTCGGAGGTCCTCCACACACCGTTTGCACACTTTATGAGGCGCCCAGACATTTATCTTGATTCTCCAATTTTTTAGTCGACAAAGTATGCAAAGTATACGTTTTCACAAAGTTCTGTAATATTCTGTCTGTTGCTTCAGACACTGTATTATTCACCACAGATGAAAACAGAAACTGTCTGGGCAAATTAATACACTTTCGCGGTGGGAGCCATAACATAAACGGTTTGAAGAATGACGAGCTAACACCGAATTGCGATGAAAAAATTGTGAACAGCCTAGAACACGAACCTGATGATGATTCGTGCACCAAGTGTGGCATGCAGGGAGGGGAGCGCAGCTCTGTGTCTGTACACGAGACGTCACAGTGCTGGCCACGCCCCCCCTGCACTGACCAGAGCTGCTGCTATCTGCCCTGTGTCTCCCTCCCACTGGCTTCTTCAGCGGAAAGATTAACCCCTTCTAACAATTAGAAGCGAGGACTTAAAACATTGCTTCAGCTATGATACTACCTATTGCTGACCATCAGATTTACAGTGCTATCATTTTTTTTTTTACAAAACTCAGGACAACCCCTTTAAGGTTTTTTTGGCATTATACGATCTTAAATGCACTTATGTGAAATAATTAATAGTAATTTGAATTAATTAATAGTAATTTGAAAAAAATTGGATAAATTTGAAGGAATTTTGCATGTTGTGGCAAATCATGATGTCTAGGAGTTTTTTCAATATTTTATTTGTTGTCCAGGCACCACCAAAATACATGCGAAAATTAGATGAAAACTAATTCAAACAGCTTTTAGTCGCAGACCCGTGATGAGGACTGAGAGAAATCCACTGCTTAACTCCTGCGACAAGCAGCATAGCAAAAGTGTATATCTTTGGAAACCTGGACAGGTACTTGAAACGAGAATGGCCACTGTGGAGGAAACAGGATACCTGCGGCTTGATGATGGTGACCCTTGGTGTCTGACCTAGTACAGTATATCTTATGTTATTGAAAAGGTATTTAAAGTCCAGATGAAGGCAAGTGGTTGCTCTTCTAGGATCATAAACCTAAATAATTTACTCTATGGTATTTTCAATAATAAAGAGTTTCTGTTACTTCAATGAATCGGGTGTGCAGTGTGATCACAAATAGAAAATAGTAACAAGTGGCAAAAAAAAGGTCATTGGATTATGATTCTGAACGGGATGCTATAATTTGGTTCAGAACTGAAAGACCATGGTGCAGGTTACCTACATAGATTTGTTTGGTGATGGTTGTGCCCACTCCTGACTGCCTGTTGTTCTCCCAAGGCATGGTCTGTTATCTCTCTCCCCACCCTGTCCCACTATTCCTGTCTTTCCTTTCCACCTTCCACCTACAGTGTTCTTTTCCCAGTTTGCTATTGAGTTTGTAATTGTAAAGCACACGAACGGTCATTGCATTCAAATGGTTGGCAAAAAAAGTTGTAATACATAAATAAATAAAAATACAGATAGTAGGAGAGATTATTAATTCCAAAAATATATTATTTACAAAAAAACTGCTGTCAAATCACATGTGCATTAGCTCTTAAACATCTTCAATAATATAGAATAACTATGAATAAAAAAAACTTCAGTCATAAATGGAGGGCTTTACAAGACTGGCCCCATTTTTTATATCATAAGAGATGTTTATGATCTAAGTACAGCGTGAGTTGAAACAAAAAGTACTTTATGTATATTTTTTAAATATTGTGCTGCTATTTGAGGAGGTTATTTGAGTTTATAGCCTTAAATTAAAATAGCAAATAAGTAAGTGCTTGCAGCTGCGCAGTGTAATGAAGCATCATCTCTAGGTTTCTAGTTTAGACGCTTCCTTTCATTATGATCAATACAATAAAGTGAACATTGCAACATCTATACATGGAAAGTTTTGGCATTTCACTAAAACGCACAAATGAATAATAAAAAACACATGAACAGAATTAGCCTCTTTGGGCTTATAAAGACTTGTATTGAATTGTCTGGACCTTATTCTTAGGTGTCAGCGATATGATAGTATAAACTGTCTAAATGAATCAGACTCTAAAAAAATATAAGGAGAGGTGAATTACGCACTTACATTATGGTGATTTCTGTCTGTAGGACTGGTCTGCTTAGTATGTGCTAATTGATGTCCGCCAAAAAACTTGAGGGCCTTGAGATAACTTCTATTATACCACTCAAAGTGATTCTCTTTTACTGTGTAAACTACAAAGGATATGAGAGATAAAGCATTTCCCAAAAGTCAAAAGAATAAAGTCATGCATTTGGGCTGCAGCAAATCCAAGGGATGCTGATACAGTTATCAGGGGCGTGAAGTACTTCTGGCCACCAAAAAGAAGAAGCGGGACCTAGAGGCCATGAGATTGGCATCTGATGATCTTAAAACAGCCTGAACAAGTAGAAAAGGTGACAGTTGACAAGATAGTGAAGGAATGCTTTGCTATGATAGGTGTCTTTGGGTCTCTAAGTCCCTCGGTTGCAACCTCATTTGGAGTATTGGGTGCCATTCTGGAGGCCACACCTTTCAAAGGGATTTTAAAACAGGTTGGAGTTGGGTTGCAGAGGGTGGCTACTAAAATGGTTTTAGTGGTCTTCATTAACAAGCATATGAGGACAGATTCTTAAGGATCTCCTATGTATGTATTACTGTAGAGGAAAAGGCAGGAGCGACGTTTGGTGATATGATTGAGACATTTAAATACCTCTGTGGGCATAATATGCACAGGAGTGAGAGACTCTTTCGATGGGGAAAAGCCAGCATCTTCTACAAGGGGACAGAAGGTATGAGAGCACTAGGAGATAGACCTCAGCAGGGTAATATGATTAATATAAGTGGTAGATGAGTGGAATAGTATCCCAGTTGGAAGGGGGTAGAGATGGAGGCTAGTATCTGAATTCAAAAAAGCATGGGACAAAATATAGAGAATTTCTCCTAAAGAAAAAAAGGGCGACTGTTGTAGTGGTTGATATGGAAGCGGTAAGATTAGATAGGCCATGTGGTCTTTTTCTGCCTTCATGTTTATGTTCGTGAGTACTAAAATAATCATACTACAAACCCGGCCAAAAGCTATTGAAAATTTGCATTTTGGGGTTGTCGTACTTCAGCACGCTTTTCCAATGATAAATGGCATTTATTCATGGAAAAAATACGTTCTGAAAATTGCTTCCACCTGTATCGCAGAAGATAAAAATAGTACATACTGACAGATCTCACATGTAGTTTTTGTTGGGGGAAGGAGGGCAGCACCCCTAAAACACTTGTGGGAATTTCCCAGTTTGAATATATCACATGTATGTTACATTTATAATTTTACTCCTTGAAAATAATTTTATAAAACGGCACCCCTACATTTGGGAGATGAAGATGTCTGTTTTTAACCCTCTTTTTACAAAGATACGGTTTATTTATTTATTTATGTATCGGTCTCTTGCTTATACCGCACTATGCAGCATCAGCGCGGTTTACAGTGAACATAAGAATTTACACATTTCCGATGGTACTTTGTGTTTACAGGTTTTGACAACAGGTCATATAAACAACTTGGATAAACAGCGGGTAAGTGTTTACAATATTTACCAATTTTTAAAATTTAAACATAATCATGAACAACATTATTGGCACCCTTGCAGTTCAACCTCTTAATGTACAATATCTCCTGAAAAAAGTGGCCAGTGAAAATGGCTTTGGACTACTATATGCACACATTTATTTGAACTACACAAAAAGTATTCAAATAAAATAAGGACTAATTAAAAATAAGGAAATATGTATAAGAACTGGCGACATTTGCTCGGATATGATTATTGGCACAATTATAAACAATTTCAAATCAGTTTGATAAACAGAAAGAAACATTCCCATTGCAATTGGCAGTAAGCTACTCACATTGAATTGAATCAACCAATGAAAGGATTGGCTCTAATATGTAAATATTTAGCCATATTCACTCCCTGTTCATTGTCATAATGGGTGACGGACAAGAGAGCAGCTCGAGACCGTCAGAAAAACCCATTACTTCAAACTTCAAAGGGTATAAGGCCATTCTCCAAAGACTTTGGGATTCCTGTGTTGCTACAGTTCACATTGTGATTAAGACGCTTTTTCTGCTCACAGATACTGTTGCAGAACCTCCCAGGAACTTGGGTGGAAGAGAAAAAATTAATCCAAGAAGGTCTTTGGAAGGTTAGTGTGAAGCTGTTGGAAGAACATCACGGTACCAACATACAAAGAGCCACGGCTGACCTGGAGACAGTCTGGTGGTTTCAACCTACACCATATGTTGCCACACTAAACCAAAGAAGGGCTTCATGGGGGGAAAGGCCAAGTAGGGACCCCACTGCTCAAAGACAAACATAAAAAGACACGCCTGATCTTTGCTCAAACCCACCTTGAGAAAAATACAGTTCCTAATGGGAAAATGTTCTGTGGACAGATGAACCCAGAGACTTGAGGCTTTTTGGCAATGCAGACCAGCAAATACATTTACAAGCAAGAAGAACTGAAGCTTATAAGGAAGAAAACACACTTCCTACAGTTAAATATGGTGGAGGTTCCAAATGTTGTAGGGCATTTGTGCTGC
Organism: Ichthyophis bannanicus; assembly: GCA_033557465.1. Taxonomy (NCBI): domain Eukaryota; kingdom Metazoa; phylum Chordata; class Amphibia; order Gymnophiona; family Ichthyophiidae; genus Ichthyophis; species Ichthyophis bannanicus. Next base: position 612,253,261 of record CM066032.1, read on the forward strand.
CTCAGGAACTGAAGGTATCAGGAATGTAGTAAAGGGGCAATCATGGATGATTAGAGGACTAATAAGGTAGTTTGGAGCGAAATGTGACATAACTAGTGTCTAGAAAGATAAGTTCTGTGTTTCGAAGGTCATGGGGCTTCTCCACGCAGGACAAGGACCCAAAAAATACTTCGAAAAATACAAGGAAATGGGAATTAAAAAAGGAACAAAAGGTCCTGTTTTAAAACTGGCCAGCAATGTCCTGATCGCCATCGACTTGAGAACCTTTGGACAGAGTGGAAATCTACTATTGGTAAAAGGAATCCTGGAACTATTCATGAGCTGGATAACAAAATTGCAGTTGAAAGGCGGGGAGAAAACTACCAGCAGACATACTGTATGAAAACTTATAGATGTCTACAATAAACCATTGGAAGTTCTAGCATTCACTGTCAAGCGGTTGTGCAACCAAAATATTCGTGAAGGGTGCCATTAATCTTGCCCAGGTAATATTTTGTTTTGGTTTTTCTCAGAATTACTATGTCTAAGTTGCGCAGGAACATCGTTTTTTTTTGGTGTATATTTATTTTATTAATTATTTTCAACATTCTTATATACCGCCCTTATCTGGCAAGATCAAGGCTGGTTTACAATAAACAGAACTTGAACATTACCTCAAACATTTAACTATGTATAATAACAGTAGTAACTATTTATATTTAGAGATATGAGCAAGCATACAAATTCAATTTTATGTTGTCTGTAGGTGGATGCTGGTTAATTGACAGAGGCAGATGGATGGCTGCTTAGATTCACAGGAATGATTAAAGGCAGTAAAGGATATAGTTGAGGTATAAAGATCTTATGTTAGGCAGTAAGAGATTCTGGTTGGGGCGGAACATAGTGTTCTTTAATCTTTTTTTGAAGTTGGTAAGAACTTTTATTTCTCTTAACGTTGCGGGTCGGGAGTTATAAAGAGTGGGGGCGTAATGGGAGACATGCTCTTTTGTGTGATGTGTTGCATGTCTTTGGAAAGTAGGTGGAAATGCATAGAAAGTCATTGTGAACATCCTTCTATGTCTGATATCTGGGGTTCGGGATATTAGGGTGGTGATGTGTGATGGAAGCTATATCATGTCAACAGTTTAAATATAATCACCAGATTCTTGGAATTTACTTCAACTGACTCAGGATGCCAGTGAAGGCTTTGTAAATTTGATTGCAATATGATATGAGTATTTTGTGCAAGCTGGAGGTGCACTAGAGTTGGCTTTGGTAGACCATGTAAAATGCTATGACAATAGTCTATCTAAGTATTTAAAATTCACCATTGCTTGAATGACTGTTCTAAAGTCGGATGGGCAAGGAATGGGTCTTAGTCGTGGAAGATTTAAAAAAAAAAATTAGATATGCAAATAGTGGAGTTGTTATTGTGTGTTGTTGAGGGTTGAGGGCTTTATCAATGGCAATTCACAGGTATTTTGATCTCAGTCTTGTACTGTGATTGTTGTTCTCCAAGGTGTATTTGAGGGGGGGGTGGTGAGAAATCTTTGTCCCTGGTTATGAATAGGGCTTCTGTTTTATTGATGCCTTATTTTTAGATTATTTGTTGTAAAAGCCACTGTGAGACCTCTCGATAACAGGCTGTGATTTTGTTCTAGGTTTGGTTTTAAGGTACTGATTGGAAGGTACATAATAATATCATCCAGCGTCAATATGAAAAGGAACTTTGTGTTTTTTGAAAGATGTTTTCATATCAGTTGGCAGGTATATGTTAAATAAGAGGGCAGATAGTGCTGACCCCTGGGGGATTCCTTGGCTTTTGGCTAAAGGAACGTTGATGGAAGTTTGATTGATTTTTACCTTTTGGGTGCGTGGTCCTTTAGGTCATGCGGTGAACCAGTGTTAGGGCTATTCAGCAGAATTCCAATTTGTTGAAGTCTTGCTAGGAGCATATTATGGTTAATGGAATCAAAACGCTGACAGGTACCGAGTAAAAAATCATTATGACTAGCCTTTTTGGGTTTTTCAGTACTTTTTGATGAGTGTATGAAATAGGGCTATGAGGAGAGTTTCCAACTCCATGATGTGTTCTGAAACCATATTGTGGCTCTCAAGAGGGTAATTTGAAACTAAGCGGTCCTGTAGTCTGTTTTTTTGTAATGCTTTTTCTATTATCTTTGTTAGATATGGTAGGCTTGATATTGGCCTGTATGAGCTTGGCTGCAGTCTGTCAAGGTTGTTAGCATTTTAGTATTGGGGTGTTATGGTTGCCTGTTTAAGAGATTTTGGCCAAACGTGTCCTTGAGTTAAGGCATAAGTGGACGATTTTTAGGATTATCGGGGCTAGGGGAATCATGTGAATATTTATCTAGGCAAACAGGAAATGCCTGTTTCTCCATCAGCGCCAGTGGGCTTAACTAACAGAGCCGCAGAGGGAAAAGGAAAACTCTCATCGTGGCTCTGAAAAGCAGCGGGCGCGGAAGGAGGACTCTGACCGCAGGAGGTGGGGGGCCACAGGGCGACATAATGCGCACCGCGGCGGCAGCAGCAGCAGCGGCTCCAGACTCCTCTGATCTTTTTTTTTTCCTTAAATTTTCCTTTGAAGGTCAGGCTGGGCTGGGCTGCCCTGGGGGGAGGGGATAGCACTGTAATGGGTTGAAAGGGGGAGGGCATGAGGACTGGAAATGGGCTAATGGTGTGGGGGGTTAGGAACTGGAAAGGGCTGATTGGGAGGGGGGCCAGGACTGGTAAAGGGCTATCGGAGGAGAGATAGAACTGGAAATGGGCTGATGGAGGTTAGAACTGAAACTGGACCATGGACTGATCGAGAGGGTGGGCTAAGACTGGTAATAGGGCTGACGAAATAGGGGTGGAGCTGTCTACTGGCATGAGGTGGAGGCAGCTTGGCTGTTTGAAGACTCTGAGATTGAGGGCTGGGTGAGACTGGTAAGCCACGAAGGGTGGGGGTCGAGGGAAGGGCTGGGTACAAGTAGGTAGGTGGGCGCTCAAGGGGTGCGGGGTGGCGGGGGGGTCAGGATCATGATAAATGGGTGGCTGTGATTGTACACTATGGGCAGGGGGCAATGGTAACTTACTAGGCCGGGACAAAAAGACATACTGATCCTCGGGAAACTCTGAGTAACTAGTGCTGGTCTCTTAGTAGTGGATGTGGAGGAGTGGCCCTAGTGGTTGGGGCAAGGGTACTTAAGGCCGGAAGGTGTCGGGGGTTCAAAATCCCACTAGAGGACAGCAAATCCTATGGGACGGAAGGACTGGGGTTTCTAGACCCACAGGTGCTCACTGTGGTCTGGGGCAAGCCACTAAACCCTCCATAGCCCATGTTCCCTGTAAAATAGTTATATCCAAGTTATAATGCCCTGTTCAATGTACTTTCAGTTTGTTCAATGGTAAACCGCAATGATGCAGAATAGCGCGGTATATAAGAAGAATGTAAATAAATAAATAAATAATAAATACGTACACACTTTCAACCAGGAATCAATATAGGGAAACTGGTCGGATGATGACTTTGCTGGACAACTGTGTGCACATCTAGTATTCAGGTCTAAATCTAGAGATCATCAGGGAGGCCAGGGTTAAAGACAGGGAGGGGGGGGGGCATTTTGTGTATACAATTAACATCCATGCGACCTGGGTGCTATTACAATTCCCTAGTCACCAGAGAAGACACCCTTCTTAAAGTTCTTAAGGAGGACACTGCAGAAGGCTCAGGATAAATACATCCCCTCCCTTGCTGTTCAAAAATGCCTGTTCAACACCTGTCTCTCATCTATCTATACTCTCCTGCATAGCGCCACGTACAAACAATGTCTCTCTGTCACACGCCAGCAACTGGAAAACACTACACTGTCTCTCTCTCACACTCCAGCAACTGTAAACAAACACTGTCTCTCTTCTCACTCATTCAGGTTCCTCCCTCCCAAATCCCATAGAAATCAGCAGAGTAATTATAACAGAAACAATTGAAGTAGAAATCCAGGCAGAGCTGAGAGTGCAGAGAGGGTTAAAACTTTCTCTGTGTAGAAAGAATACGCCCCTTGAAACTTTCTTGTTATGTCTGTGTGAAAAGGATACACGCCTTATATCCCACCCCTATTCCCGTGTTTTTCCTGCCATTTCGTCGTCTCCCTTGCCTAAGAAATAACTGTTTTCTCTTATCTCCTCTTAGCTGTGCTGTACAATAACTGCTGCTCTGTCCTCTTGAGAGGCTGTGCTGGTTTTAACTCCTCTCTGGAGTCCTTTTTTTTTTGTTTGTTCCATTTTTTTTCCTTCATAACAAAAAACAAACCTAGACAGTAATTCATAACAGTATACCGGAAGGGAAACCAGCTGGGTTCAGTCAGCATCTAACATACTAGGACCAGTCCCCCAGGAGTTGTTACCAGGCCTCCTTTTCAATACAGATAACAATACCAGATTTTACAGGATAATTATCAGATAACAATACCAGGATACAGGAAATTACCAAATTCCGACCTTACCGGATTCCAGTGACAAAGGACAGGGTTTGTTTTTCCAGGCCCCTTCTAGGTTCGTGAGTGAAGTTGGATCAGTCCCACGGGCTCCAGGACTGTCGTGAAGTCCCATCCGGAAAACAGTCCGGTGGCGCCTTGAGACCTCTAAGGACTCCTGGAGCCCACTAGATGAACGGTTCACCACTCCAAGGACAAAATAGTCGTCGTTTACCGGTCATGGAACCAAGAAATGTAGTAGATTACCAGACCAAAGACATTCCAGCTAGGCCACAGGCCTAGTATTTCAAAGTACATTGTGAAAGCACAACTTCTGACACCACTACCACTTATACACCAGCCTATCTTGATGCCTCCTCAAAAAGAAGCCTTGAGTTCCACACATCGCGAGAGAGACAGAGAGATTCCTAGGAAAAGCATTTCCCTTTTCATCTACCATCTCATCCAGAGTGAAACAGTGAGAGAATAAGGGCAGTGAGAGAGTAGAAACTGTGAAAAGAAATAAAAACAGGCAAATGAGAAAGTGAGAGCGGGGATGCAGTTACAGTGCCTTGTAAAAGTCGTCATACTTGTACATTCCCCATTCAAACTGGTTAAAATCCAATTCAGAACGCATTACAATAGGAGTTTGTTTCCCACTGATCTATATAGTATACCATTATCTACACTTTCAGTGTGAAAGAACACTCACATAAATATTGAAAAAAGTAAATCAAAAATAAGAAATTAAAGTTGGACGCCATAAGTCCTCACAAACCATTGACAATACTTGGTGGAAGGACTATTTTGAGTCATTTTAGGTTGAATTGTTTTTTTTCCAACTTTGCGTAGCAGGATAATGCAGATTTTGCCCATTCTTATTGGCAGAATTATCAGCCTCTTTCAGTTGGCTGGGGATCATCTGTGAACTGCAGTCTTCAAGTCTTCCCACGGACTTTCTAGTGGATTCAGGTCTGGGCTCTGACTGGGCCATCTCAGACATCCACTGTCTTCTTGCTAAGCCACTCCATTGTTCTTGGCTTTTGTGCTTAGTATCATTATCCTGCGGAAAGGTGAATCGCAGGTCTATGGACAGACTGGACCCAGGTTTTCATGCAGGATATGCCTGTACTTTGCACCATCCATCTTTCCATTGATCTTCACAGGCCTTTAAGGTGCACTGATGCCAACTACATAACGATGTCTAAACCATCCCTTATTGTAGGGATGTATTAGCAAAGTCATGGGCTATTTAGTTTTACACCACAAATATTGCTTTGTATTGAGACCAACTTGGTCTCCCCAGAACACTAAAACTTCAATGACATGCATGCAGTATCCCCCAAGTACTTTTCTTCAGCAGTGCCTTCCTTCTTGCCACTCTCCCATAATAGTCATGTTTGTGGAGTAATCCTAAAATTATTAGAACAGTCAACATTTTCCCCATTCTCAGCCAGGGACCTCTTTCTTTGAAAGTAATGTCAGGCCAAAGGGCTGGCACTACTCTACCCCAAAAAAAACACCAACTGAAGTATTCACAAAATCTATTTTAAAACACTTCAGGCAAACAAATCCTCATTCATACTGTAATTAAATTTCTAAACCTTCTAAGAGACAAACCAAATACATTAGAGGAAACAAGACCTAAGTGGAATTACTTTTACCCCTATACGGGCAGCTAACATTTGCCTAAAGAGGCATTGCTACCATCTGCCATCATCGTTCTAAAAACCATCTCTTTTCTACATAAATCACACTACTTTTTAGTAATTAACCTTACCATACAAATAAATAACTAGTAGCCTTTTATATACAATTATAGCCCATAGCTCCTTTCCCAATCAACGTGTAACCAAACAACACCGCAGATTTGATGTAGCACCCTCACAAACGGACAGCCACTACATCTGCAGCAGAGTCGCTTTAGACCACGCTATAGTGCACGTCAATGCCCAGCATTTATCTGTAATGAAACAAGACTGAAACTTAAATAAATCAGTAATCCTTCAAACAAGGCTATTAACCGCTGCTTATACATAGCTTTAAAAGCTTCTCCCAGGGAAAATCTGTTTTATTCGTCATCCAACCCTACAGCAGACTTCCATTTCGCAAACCCGCCGTTTCGTTGAGAGTTTGCTTTCCTTTTGGCAAAATACCCCATTAGGCAAACTAGATAGTTGCCTAGAACATTGACAGCACAAGGGTGCCCCACTACTACCATTGCTGCTTCTCTCTGGGGCCTGCAGCGGCAGCAATAGGTTTGAACCTGTGACAGAGCAGTTTATCACTTGTAACAGGTGTTCTACAGGAGCAGTAGGAATCAGTCCTCACATATGGGGTGAAGTCGGCGACGACAGAGCCCTCATGCGGGAGGCATTTCCCCAGCTTTCAAGGAAAGCCTTTGGGAATGCAGAGCACATGCGTGGTCCCCTTCCCACCCAAGGAAGGGCACCATCTGGACTCAGTCTGATGACATAGCCTAAAAGACAGCAAAAAAATCAAAATGAAGTATATGGCTGCAAATCCAGGGGAGGAGGGAGAGTGGTGAGGACTGATTCGTGCTCCTGTAGAACATCAGGTTGAGTAACTATTCTTTCTCCCGGACCAAGCAGGAAGTCAGTCCTCACATTTGAGACGCCCCAGCTCTAGGCTACCGCCTAAGATGAAAAAATGGCTCCCTCTCAAGAGACTCAGCATTCGTGATAAGAATATCCTCTGAGAATGCCACCTTACGGTATCCCAACACAAAGGGCCGGAGGGTAGGAAATGCATAAACATCAAAGAGATTACGAAGTAACACCTGTCCGCAAGCACTGTCCCTTCAGGACTCTCTCTTCAAGGCAGTAATGGGCTTGCAAAAGTCTGGCTTGGAAGGACCAAGTTTGTGGCCCGGCAGATGCCTGCCAATGGAACAGGGGGGGGATGAAGCTACTGACGCAGCTTTCACCCTGACACGGTGGGCCATGACTTGACCCTGCAAGGGGGAGGTCAGCTGCCTTGTACGCCCAGGCGTTACAATCTGCGACCCCAGTGGACAACGTACGCTTGGAGACAGGTAAAACCCCATCTTATTAGGGTCAAAGGAGACGAAGGGCTGAGTAGCCGGCCATTCGATGCCCCCACATACGGTCTATGTAAAAAAACAACGCGCTCTTACAGTCCAGGGTATGCAAGACTGTTTCAGCCCGGCTGGTATGCAGCATGGGAAAGAAGGGTTGGAAGAAACCACATCCTGGTCGAGATGGAAAGAGATGACAACTTTTGGAAGGAACTTTGGATGGGTCCATAGGACCACCCTGTTCCTAGGAAAACGTGTGTAGGTCTATCAGAAACCAGAGCTTGTAGTTCACTCACCCGTCTGGGCGAGGTAAGGAGCTACCAGGAAAAGTAGCTTTCCAAGAAAGTAAGCGCAAATGGCAAGTAGCCATCGGCTCAAATGGGGGGCAAGTAAGTTGCTGCAAGACCACGTTCAAATCCCACTCAGTCGCCGGGTGGACGAACCGGAGATTGAGAAGAAGCAGACCTCTGAGAAAGCGGGACACCAAGGGATGAACCGAGAGAGGACTGTCCCTCCAACTGGGAGTGGTGCGCTGATAAAGCACTGAGGTTGGACCCGCAACAGAGTTAGACTTAAGGCCTAGATCTGACCGGTGAAGTAGCTACTGGAGTACTACGGGCACAAGGCAAGAGAAAGGATTCTTCATTGCACTGAGCCACCACCATATTGTGGAACCTAAGCCACTTGAGGGCATAGGGCTTCCTAGTGGACTGCTTCCAAGAGGCCAAAACCACCTCTTCAAACCTCCTTAGGTAGAAGCAACGGGAGCTAGCACTATCCTTTCAGCAGCCAGGCCATCAGATTGAGCGGACCTGCGATTGGGGTGCAGAAGGGAACACATGATCATGGAGACAGGAGATCGTGTTGCAAACCCAGAGGGAATGGAGTTTCCACCGCCAGCTGTAGCAGAAGTGGAAAATCACGGTTGCCTTGGCCATCTGGGGGCTACCAAAAATCACCGAGGCCTTGTCCCGGAGAATCTTGAACAGAGTTCAGGCACCAGGGGCGTGGGAGGAAAACATATACAGGAGGCCCGTAGACAAGGAGCTCCGAAAAGGCATCTGCTGCCATTCTCAGAGGATGCGGCTGTCTGGAGCAAAAACCTGGGCAGCTGGGGGGGGGGGTGACGGTTTTGTGGACTGGCAAAGAGATAAATGTACGGAAGTCCCCAGCGGAGGGAAGATCTGCTGGATCACCCATGGATTCAACTGCCATTCGTGAGGCTGGAGAATCATGCTTAGCTTGTCTGCTAGGAAATTCATGACCAGGAAAGGTAACTTGCTTTGAGAAACATGCCTTGTTTGACTGCAAAGGAGCAAAGGGCCTGCGCCTCCCAACATAGGAGCCTGGACCCCGTGCCCCCTTGGCTTGTTCACATAGAACTATTGCCACCTGATTGTCCGTCGAAACTAAGGACAGACTGGTGAGAGAGGGCATGAGAAAAGGTCTGTAGAGCTAAGTGGAGTGCTCGCAGCTCCAAAAGATTTGATTCGCTGTGTGGTCTCCAGAGGAGACCAGAGGCCTTGAGTGCATGTGCCCTGGCAATGTGCACCCCAGCTCTTTAAGGAAGCATCGGTCGTTCCAGCACCATGCATGTGCTGGAGCCTGCAAAAGGGATCCCCCTGAGGAGGTTTGGGAGATGTAGCCACCACTGTAAGGAGTCCAAAAGTGGTTTGGACACCTTGACTCTGTCTAGGAGGTTGCCTGTGGCTTGCACTCACTGAGCTCTGAGTCACCACTGAGCAGCCCGCATGTGCAGACTGGCATTCAGAGTCAACATGTACCGTGGATGCATTGTGGCCCAGGAAGCTGGAGGAAGTGCATGGCGGAGACCTGAGAAGGCTTGGGGACTGGTTTGCCAAGTACATTTCAGTCTGCGGGCCCTGTCCTCGGGCAAGTAATCTCTTGCCTGCAGGGTGTCTACTATTGCCCCTATAAAACTCTAGGTTCTGAGAGGGGAGCCAAAGTGGACTGGCATAGTTTATGGCAAAGCCCAGATGCTGAAGAAAGAGAGACAGTGCGAAGAGTGGCTTGTCTGGCCTCTTGGAGAGACTGGCTCCGGATGAGCCAGTCGTCCAGGTATGGGAAGACAAAAAATTCCCGATTCCTGAGGATAGGCCTCCACCACCGCCAGGCAATTTGGTGAAAAACCCTGGGGGCAGAGGTTCGCCCAAAGGGAAGTACCCTGTACTGAAAATGGGTGTCCTACCACCACAAACCTGAGATATTGTCTGTGGTCGGGATGAATGAGGATGTGAGTATAAGCATCATTTAGGTCTAAGGAGCATAGCCAGTCTCCCTGCTGGAGGTAGGGCAGCCCCCCACTATACCAAGGGTAAGCATCTTGAACGTTCCCCCTCCAGAAACTTGATTAGGTTTCGCAAGTCTAGGATAGGCCAGAGGGCCTCCTGTTCCTTTTTGGCACCAGGAAGTACCTGGAGTAGAAGCCTTGCCCTTCCAGGTGGTGAGGCACCGGTTCCAAGGCCTGGTCCTTTAGAAGGACTTGCCAAACTCCTGAAGGAGGAGGGTTCTGTGTAGAGGGAGTCTTGGAGGGCCTCCCCTGGAAAATAGGAGGGGGGTAGCTGGTGGAAGTGGAGCATGTAGCCCTTTGGGACTATGCTGATAACCCAGGTATACCCTGTGCTGGCTGGCCACCTTTAGGGTGTACAGGGTCAGACGACCTCCTGTGCTGAGTGGAGCCAGCAGCGGAGAAGAGGCTATGCTGTGGGAGTCAAATTCCCGCTGGTCGGGCCCAAGGCAGCAGTTCATGTGTGTCAGTGAGAGACATACATTTCTTGCAACGATCACAATTTTTGAACCCGCTGGCAGCCATCGGGGAAAAAGGGCCCCTGCAAGGTCAAAAGACCAGGGCTGCCAGTGAAAACGCAAACAAAGGTGCGACGCTAGTCATGAAAGGACAAAAAACGAAAAATCAAAATTCCGGACTCGATACCGGTGTTTATACCAAAACCAGGCAGGAAGGGAAACCGGCGTTGAACTGGATCAGAAAAGCCAAAAATTAGCCGAAAAAAACCTACTTTTCCCGGGTGAAACCGACACAAGTCCATTGGGCTCCATGGAAAAAGAAAGAATGGGCAAAGAAGAAGAACTGGAAAAAAGGAAGAGAGAAGAAAGAGAAAAAAGAAGAGAAAGAGAAGAGGAAAAAGAAGAGAAAGAGAAAGAAGAAGAAAGCGAGAAGAAAGAGGACAAGAGAGGAGAGCGGAAAAAAGAGAAAGAGAAGACAAGAAAGAGAGAGAGAAAGAAAGCAAGAAAGAGAGGGAGAAAGAAGAAAGGAAGAAGAGTCAGAAAGAAAAGAGAGAAGGAGAGAAGAGATGGAGGGGGAAGAAAGAAGAGAGAAGAAGGAGAGTAAGAAAGAAGGAAAAGAGAGAAGAGAGAAGAAGAGAGAAAAAGAGGAGAAAAGAGAAAGAGAAAGAAGAAGAATAAAAGAGAGTCGGAGAAGAAGCAGGAAAAGAGAAAAAAAAGACAGAAAGAGAGATAGAGAGAAAAAGATTTTTAAAGATTATTTTGTTTTTTTTTTTTGTTTAAGAGATAAAAAAAGAAAGAAAGAGAGAAGAAAACCCGAGAGAAGAAGAAAGAGAGAGAAAAAGATGAGAAAAGAAAAAGAGTCACAAAAGAAGAGAGAAAGGAGAGAAGAAAGAGAGAGAGGAAGTAGGAAGAGAAAAGAAGAGAGAAAGAAAAGAGAAAGAAAAAAAAGTAGAAAAAAAAAGAAAAAAGAGAAAGAGAAAGAAGAAAAGAAGAAGAGAAGAAGAGTAAAGAAAGACAGAAAAAAAGAAGAAAAAAAGAAAGAAGAGAGAAAGAAAGAAAGAGAAAGAAACCGGGAAGAGGAGACGAGAGAGAAGAAAGAGAGAATGAAGAAAAGAGAAGAAAAGAAGAGAAAAAGAAGAAAAGAAGAAGAGAAAGAAAGAAGAAAAGAAGAAGGAGAAAAGGAAGGAAAAAGAAGACAGAAGAAAGAAGAGAAAGGAGAAGAAGGAAGAAGAGAAAGAGAGAAGAAAAAAGAAGAAAGAAGAAGAAATAAGGAGAAGGATAGAGAAAGAAAAGAAAAAAGAAGAAGAAAGAAGATAGAGAGAGGGCACCATTGGGCGGGAAGCGGCTGCACATGGCGCTGCATCCCAAAAAGCTTTTCTTGAAAGCTGGGAAATGCTCCGCATGAGGGCTCCGTCGGCGGCCGATGTCACCCATATGTGAGGACTGACTTCCTGCTTGCGTCCTGGAGAACACAGCACTTACCCTAAAATCACCTGGCTGCATTGCGGTTCCTGACTTGTATAAGCTGTCGCTTCCACCCTCCCCCCCCTCCCGATGTAGACTTCTGGTTTGTGGAAAGGCGGCGGCCAGTGGCAAACAGTGTTGAGGGGGGGCGGTGGAATGGAGGGCTCACCTAGGGTGCCACTAATTCTTGCACTGATTAACCCTGGGAGTTACCGATGGGGATCAAAAAGTGACCCCACTGCAAGTGTCACAACACATATCTCGGAAACTAGTTGTTCAAGAATGCAATCTTTTTATGACTGTTCACATGTCAATATTCTCTTTATATTGCGCCATGAGAGGAATAATTTTAATCCCCTAGGTGACGCTAGTGATGAATTGCAGCCCAGAGTAACAGTGGGGTCATTTTTGACCCCAGTTGCTTACGTCCGGCTTTTTTGGATCATGATACACTTTGCAGTTTTGTGAATTTTTTTGATCTGACAAAGGTAAATTTATCATTACTTATGTATCATTTATTTTTTGTACTCTCTATTTTATGAAAATGACACATTTTCTGTAAATGATATCATAAATTCTCTCATTATTTCCAATGACACTCTAAAGGCTTTCAGCTCATTTCATCACGATTATTGTACACCTATAGTGAAAACTGGCTTGCGTTTTATTCAACTTTATCTTTATGTATTTTAGGTTATTGTTTATGATGTCAAAACGAAAGTTGTCAGCGGCCCAAGTAAGAGAAATATGGCAACGAGATGCTGACAGGGACAGCTCTGAGTCGTTTGATGATGCAGCATATTCAGCAAGCGAAGGAAGCATATCAGCCAAGTTTCAGGCGATAAATCTGATGATGACACTCAGGATTCAGATGGCGACAGCAGTTGGTCGCCAAGTGAATGTGAGACTGATATTGAGCCGGTAACATCGCCTGCAGCAAAGAGTCAAGTGCAGGTCGAGGCAAAATTCGAGGCTGTGCTGGGTAGGGAAAGAAGGACAGGAGTCCTCGGTGTCAGTATCATCTGTGAGGAATCTTAGTTGTGGTTGCAGGAGCCTAAGAGGTCATCAACTATAAGCGCAAATGTTGCCCTTAACGCCCTATGTATCTAAGGATGCCACCATCATGGAACAGGAAAAACCTATAAAGCAATATGCTGGAAGATACGCCAGAGCTAATGTCATGAACCCCCCCCTACAACAAAGGTCCTTCAAGGTATGCTGTACGAAATATTGATGGCCCTCTTGCAGAATTCCACTTGTTCCTGAGGAAGAACTTATTGAATGAAAACATGATGTGGACAAGCAAAACAAGGAAGACACATTTATGACGAGACACCTGGAAAGATTTGACAGATGGAGAATTTCAACGTTTTCTTGGGACTTCTGATCCTCTCAGGAGTGTACAAGTCACGAAAATGAATCCATAGTTCAAGTGTGGAACCTTGAAGATGGTCGTTCGAGTTTTCGGCAAAAATATGGCCCGTAACCATTTTCAGCCAAATTTCTTGTGCTCTCAGAATTGAGGATGCAAACAACAGATGTGAACAATGAGGCATGGATAAGCTTGCTCCAATCAGACATGTTTTTGATACCTGGAAAGCAACTCTCTAAGTGTCGGCCTTTGGTCCTGGTGAAAATGTTATCATGGATGAGAAACTGCTTACATTTCGGTGGCAGTTGTTCCATTCAGACAATATTTCCCAGCAAACCTGGGAAATATGGAATAAAGCTATGGATGTTGTGTGGAAGTGAAACGTCATATGTTCTGTGTCTTAAAGTATATACAGGAAGGGAACTCGGACAAAAAACAGGGAAACAGAATCAGGGTGAACAAGGGTTGTGCTGCAACTCAACTGAAGATTTGAAGCAATCTGGCAGAAATATTACTGTTGAAAAATTTCTTCTGCAGTTTTATCCATGGCACGGAGAAATTGCTAGAAAAACAAATGGACACTTTTGGGGACAAATTACGAAAGACCCACAGAAAATGAATTTTCCTCCAGCATTTGTAACAGCAAAGGGCCGAGGGTATTCACGTTCCACTGTTATTTGCCTTTCGCTATGACGCCACTCTGTTTTCCTTATTGCTTTTCTCCTTCTTGCTGAAGAAAAAGGAAAAGTGGGTTGTTCTTCTGAGCCACTTTGCATGAATCAAGAAGTAGTAGATTAACACCACGTCCTAGACAAAAAAACACGCATGATCTTGGACTATACAATTTCTAGTAAAGGTGTGGAAGTAAGATATGGCCAGAATCAAATGTTGCGTACGTATACCACAAAACGAATAATGACAAGACGCTGGACAGTGACAATCGTTCTACAACATGTTGGAAATCAGTGCTTTGAAAGCCCATCATTTGTTTGGATGTCACTTAAATCCAGAAATGGTAGTCCAAGTCAAAAGCAACAGATGTCGTCTATTCATCTTGGAAATTAGGAAAGCAGCTGCTTTCCAGAGTAATTGCAGCGGGACGTTCTTTCAGCACTGGAAGAAGCCACTGATTGTCTGTTGGCAATGTCGGGATCCCAAAGAAGAAGGGCAAGGGGTGTCACTGCTGTTCCAGAGAAAAAGACAAGAAAAGCAACTTAGGTTTGCACCTCCTGCAAAGCGCAAATGTTTGCAAAAGAACAGTCAGAAATTGTCTGTGTCTCATTGCAAATGACGGTCGTACTTTAACGTTGTTTCATCAATGTGCATCGCAAAAACTGCTTTCATGGCAACTCTTCATGTTAATTTTATGTAGAAAGCATGAAATTTCAAAACAATTTCAACCTTCATAGGAATAAATAATTAATTCGGAAATGAATATTTTGTCTATTTAGTTTAAATTTTTCATGGTTAACAATTTCGTTGTGCGTGGGGTCATGTACGACACCCCAACCCGGTTATTTCAGTGTGTGTGCAAAAAATCTCGGTAATTCCAGGGTTAATGCCTCACAGTTACATTTACTCAAGGTAGTTTCCGTGATTCCTAATGGCCTACTGAATTGGATGGATAGCCTGATACTAGGGGAAGGGTAGGGGCAAGGCAAGTCTTGATACTATTGCACGATGCTACAGCAGCTCGTGGAAAATCATCCCATGGGCCAAGAAGCCACAACGCTCTCAATGACCATCCATGCAGCCATTCAGTCATCTCCAGGATGCCTTGGCCTTTGGACAGGAGGGAATTGAGGAGAACACGTGAGAACCTGTATGCTTTACCTCTCTTCCAGAGTCATGAAGTCACCCTTGATACGATAACAGTATAATGTGGGCCAACATGGATGAGAAGTATCCAAATAATGGTCCAGTAGGCTTGGCAAAACTCTCATCTCTGATTTTGGCCACCTAGCAGCATCATACCTCCCGGGATATCATATTTGATTGGGCAGATGGACAACTCTGTATCCCTCAGAAGAGAGGTCATCAACAAACACTTCATGAAAGAAAGTTGATCATTTGTTCTGTGAGAATTCAAAATAGCCTCAGATTTTTGTGGAGTTTAGTTTTAAAAGGCGCTATTGAATTGCTGTAAACCTCTTGGGGATCATGGGAAAGAATATCTGAATGATCCCATAATCCTGAACAATGGACGGTAAAAGGAGCCACAAAGCTATTAAAAAGGGTAAGGCGGCAAGACATTGATTCTTGGTTAGACAACACTGCTGAGGGTGGAGGGGGAAAAACACAGTGTTAGTATCAGAGACAGCAGGAAAAGATAGAGGTAGGAATAGTAAACATACTGCAAAGCAATGCCTTCAATCACTATGTCTGTATGGGATCAAAGGCAGCAGTCAAGTGCCACAAAAAACAGATGAGACAGGACATTTTTAACATGCAGCGATAAATGAGCACACATTCCAACCAAAGCAGGTTCTGTGGATGTGGCCATGATATATACCCGAACATTGGTCTTGCTAATGAAATCAATTATGGTTGATCTTTCAAAAACGTTTCAATCATTTTGTACCAGGGCAGAAGGTTGGGGAAAGGGGCTTACAAGTTTTTATTGGAAATCTCAGGGGTCACAGGTTAGCTTTATTGGGAGAGGATGGGCTCATGTTTCCTTCCATTTGGTGTCAAGGACACAAGGACCTTGAGGACAAGATATTGTTTATCCCATAATCTGGATGCATGAGGGGACGCAAGGTAGAGATGTGTCACCCACCACCCACAACACCTGTGTCATAGCGAGAAAAGGGAAGGACCGACAAGAGTTGATGGTGGTGATGTTTATAAAGCGAATTGTCTAACTGCTGAGAGAATGACACGGGATTAAAACCAATAAAGAGTATTTTGAGCACTGCGGAGGGACAGTTATGTAGAATTGAGAAGAGGGTATGGACAAACTTCATTTTCCCCCCCCCCCCCCCCCCCCCCCCCCCCTTGACTACCAAGGAATATTGTAACAGCATCAGGGGATGTTGAATTTCAGTGGAGGAGAAGCGCAAATTTGGCGTCAATCTCGACATAGCATAGCAAGGAAAGCAAGCATGCTGTTCTAGTTGAGAGATGGAAAATGGAGGGTATGTACTAAACGCGAGTCAGCTTCTTGTGAACTGACAGAAATCACCTTAACAATTAAAAGTGGTGCATGTAGCCTTGAGTTTGTCCAGCAATGCAAAAGCGCATGCTTATCTTGCCTGCAGCATGAGGGACTATGATGTAAGAGGATATTTAAAAGGACTCTTTAGTAGGCATTTAAAACAGCGGATATTGTTGTGAGGTTGGTTTTGAGTTATTGGTCCCTCGCCTTAGACATTTTAGCATTTTTGTTGTCCTAAGTCCTGGATGCGTTACCAAGGGTGAGGGGGCGTCCAGAGGGTACACGGTGTTCTCCTTGATTGAGTCAACCTTGGTCTAGAGCTTGCCTAAAGAAGTGTATTGCAAAGTCAGGTTTCTGGAAATCAAGTGTTAAAGATGGTATAGTTTCTGGCAGCTTCTATTTTCAGTGAATGAAGTTTCCTGGAAAGCATTCTTAAGTTCTTGATCCTGACCATTTTAGGAAGACTCTATCAAGCTCAAGAGTGTTTACCAGTGATGATCAGACCAGGGTAAAGGGAAAAGTTGGTTAAGGAGTTGTGAGATATTTAAAACTTGGTTGGACAAGGAAAAATTAGGGTCAATGCAGTAGCCTAATATGTTGAAAGGTGCACGGAAATTCAGTTTTAAAATCTTTGAGTCATGAGTCCTGCCTACAAGCTAAGGAAGATTGTTTGCATGTATGTTTATAAAATCATCTATTAAATAACAGGAGGTGCAGATGAGAGTGACTATCAGGCAATTGTCGCTGTGAGTTCTTATAGTTAAAGATGAGTGATTGATCTAGATTAAGGGGTTTACACTAACAGTCACTAAGGTGGTTGCAATCTAAAACACATACTTAGTGCTGAAAAAACCATGGTGGAGTTATCATGCCATACCCCCGAATATTATACATCCGCGGGACATAGAAAAACAATTCGCACTGGCACGATTAATGCAGAGCCCCGTCCCATACGCATGGGCTGCATTAGCGCAAGGTGAAACCTAACCAGGCTGCCTGACATGAGGGTATAGTGCTTAGAAGACCTTGCACTAATGCAGTTAGCACTGTTTTAACACCCATTACACTCACGGTGCCAGGACCCACTCTTCGTCCCTTAAACTTCGTTACCACTTAACGCCTCTTTCATGACACGAGTTGCAGCACAATTTGCACACGGAATCATCATGGGCTGATCATAGCCCTGTGGCTACTTGGCAAACGGTGTAAGTGTCCCACAGTCCACCTTTAGCAGTGTGTCAAGCAACATGCAAAGGCCAGGTAGCAACCCTTTCAGTTTAAAAAGGCCCTCCAAGAGAAAGTTATGAGAAGGTTCCAGACGAGGGGCACAGTTATTACCAGTAAATGAATTCGCAATGAATGTAAGGAAGTGGGATTGCCAGAGCTGGTTAGTGCTAATTTTATGCAGAAAAAGGATACTAGTGATTCTTGTTCAATACTTATGAGAGGGCAAATGGTGGTGAGAGAGAGCAGCCAGGTGGACCTGTTTGGAATAAGATAATATGATATCCTGCTGTTATGGTCGTGTTGTACTCCACCTCGCAAACACACACACATAATGTAAACCAAGTGAGCCTGAGGAGTAGATCTCAAGAAATTACGAAATGTTTATGGCACTTAATGATCTAACATTTTCTAGGAGGTATCCTCAGGTGGATGTTGGGAAGAAGAGGCCCCAAAGCGTGCTGTTAGGAATGCACAGTGGATGGAAAAATTATGATGGCAAGACCTAGCAGGAAAAGGAAAGCAGTAAAAGGACAAGTGTTGCATCCATCCTCAGGGCAACCAGGATCTGTGAGAACCACACATTCTGGTCAGCATAAACTGGTAGTGTGGAATTGATGAAATGAGGATGAGGGAAGGGGTCCATAAATAACGATTAAACAGAGCCAGGGAAGTACTGTAGATGATCGAAGGAGCAAGGTGCAGAAGAACACAACCTGATACCTTTTCGGGGGTTCATAAGGTAGCAGCATCAGAAACATGGAAGTAGGGGATTGTGAGCAACATGTAAGGGAAACTGACAGCTCAGGTTCACCACATGGGGGAAGGTTGCTATGAGCAACAGATGAAAACAAAGCGGGGGGTGTTGTTTGTGGGTTGGGTGGGTGGGGCACGTGGTGTTAGGGAACGCCCGAACAGAAAGGGAGCACAGAATTCATTAGAAAACTGAAGAGCACCTGCATGGGGCGGAGGCACAGGATAACACCAAATTTGAACGTACTTAAAAATCACCTACCGTGGCGGTAGAGAGAGACGGAAGGAGAAAGGGGAACGGGGGGGGGTGAGAGAGAAGTAGTAGGCACTACAAGGGCTGTAGTTGGAACTACCGGGAGAAGCGTTAGGAACTGCTGAGCTTGAGAGCAGTGTCTGGGGAGCTGTGAGGGACGGAGAGCCAAGGGGACTTATCCAGGAGCCACAGGAGGTTGGTGATTATCAGAGAAGCTGTTTGGGAACAGCAGTACACAGCCTCTCAATAGCCCCAGGGAAACGTTGATGTGAGGCAAAAGCAGAGAGGGTCAGTCCCAATAGCCACAAAAAAGGCTTTAAGATATAAATTACCTAAACACCAGAAATGCGGAAGGGGAAAACTTTTACCCTGAAGCCCCATTTGAAATGGGATGTCAGAGAAACACCGTGGAAAAAGGGCTTCAACAGCAGAAGGCTGTGCTTATCCGACCGAGACGCAGGAAACAGCAGTGCCTAAAGGTAGGCGTATGTACCCTAATAATAGAGAGTTTTGCAATACCCTGAATTTCTATGCACGTACCAAGATGCTCTGTAGTTCTCAGGAACCCAACGACAGGAAAAGACGGTAGTTACCCACGGGCAACTAGTTCTAGTGGGGGGAGGAGAGTGTTTTAACTCCCGAACAATGAACCTTATAACTTTACACGGCAGGTGGGAGCCAGAAGCTTAACTCTAGATGAAGAGGAGATGCAGATTGAACCTCTTGGAGAATCCTTAGGCAGGAAAATGAGATGGACTGCCCGGACACCATCTGATTGTATAGCATCTCTATGTTAAAAGCAGCCAGAAACTGTTTATGAGAAGAAAAACAGGGGCAAGAGGTTACGTGAGTAAAAGGAACTGTTTTCTGTTTACTTTTTGTTTCCTGGTTTAATGCGAAGAAAAAGACTAAGTTGTATTGAAAGTATTTTTCTTAATTGTGTTCTCAGATGAAGGGGTCTGACCTGACTTGTAAGGTTCACTGTTTATGAATCTCACCCCGGACAGGGAATAAAGACTGAGTTTAAACCTTACCCTCTGCTTCAACTACACTTCTTTGGCTCAACGGCTGAAAAATTACAGGCATCCAGAAGGCCTTGCTAAAGCCTTCATAGGAGCTCTAAAGCCATAAAAATACTGCCCCATCAAACTAAACCCAAGCCCTTCTCTAGACTCTGGGTACAGGTAGTGTGTGGACATGGAGTGGCGTCGTCTAGAGGATTTTTTTTTAACTGTGTGAAAAAAAAAAAGGGGGGACAATTTTGAAGAAAAAATACTGCTGTTACCGGAGGACCCATAAGAAGCAAGCACACAGGACAAGCCAGACGCGGCTTGGAGGACCTTTCTTGCCAAAGGGCCTGAATCGACACAGATCCTACGGTAACGGATACCTAGGGCCACTAGTGTAGAGTGGATAAAAGGGCAAGGAAAGAGGGCACTTCTGTGGTGCGGGAAAGGGGTGAAGAAGTGTAAAAAAGAAAATACCGGCACTTGGTGGTTTTCTTTCCTTCTTTTTCCGCAGGGTCACAGCAAGAAAGATGGAGGCCCAGGATATAATGAGCTGGATGCAACACCAGTGGGACAAACAACTGGAGTAAGCACGGCACATGCAAGAGCAAACAGCAAAAATGATCATGGAGCAGGCAGAGGCCACTTCTGGAGGACCATGAGGGCATTTTTGGAAAAGTCACCAGGACATGGGACTGAGAACCCCTACGTAGTTCCAGGGGTAGGACTTAATGCGAGTCATGCGTTTACGTTGGGACAGTTAAGTCCCACAGGACAACATTGATGATTTTAGTGATGCCTTGTTGACACGAATAGGGGGGGCATTGAAATGGCCACGAGGAGCAGTGGGCTACCCGCTTTGCTGTATCTCTCACCGGCGGAAGCTCTCTATGCTTATAAAGCAATGACTGCCATCCGGCTACTGGACTAAGAGGGAGATAAAAAGGGCAAGTGAAGGATAGGTTGGGCCTATCTAACATGGCACTATAATAGGTTGTTTAGAGAGGCTCGGATGAGGGCCTAAAGGAAACCCCTTAAAACGCTCGGCCAGCAGAGATTAAAGAATTGGCATACAAGTGGTTAACCCCTGCAGAGAGGACAAATGGAATCCCCCCAGACCCCAATGTTAAGATATAAGATTATCTTGGAGCCAATTTCTCCAGGGGCTGTGCCTACCGAGGTAAAAAAAAAGTATCCCACCTTGCAAAAATGGCCCAGATACCAATAATGCAAGACAGTCTAGCTGAACGCTATTTTGAGGCTCAGATAGTGGGGACCTCAGAAATAGGTCTGAGGAAAGCAGCAGGCATGGCAGAGTCATAAAAGAGGAAAAAATATGTTAAAGGGAAAATGTTTAATGTATGTGGTAAAGAATACGAATGATGACAATTTTTTCTATACACAAAGGGAAATGTTATGTGTGCGGGGCGGAGTGGGCCACTTCCAAAAAAGACTGGCCACGGAGCGGACTATCCTCATGGCTGGGAGAGAAAAGCCAGCACAAGATGGGTTCCTGATTACCTGTGTCAGGTAGAAGGGATAGAGGAACTGGCGCTGTCTTTAACTCGGGGGCTGAACCAGAGCATGATCTCACGGAGGCTCTGGGACGCAATTTTGAGGGGCGCCATTCCAGTCAGCCGCCGAGTCAAGCAGAGGGCCAGGTGCGGATCCGTTGCGTACATGGGTGCATAGTCCACCTTTATCATTTACACAGGGTGTCTGGTCAGAGGGTTGGGGGTCAAGCAACCCCCATTACTGGTGGCCATTGTTCCAACGATTGCCACACCAGATAGTGTTAGGAACGTGAGTGGGGCCCCTTTTGGCCAAGGAGGTTATGGGGCGGGTCTTCATAAAATAGGTTATGAGGTCATGCCACCCCAACCAGATACAACAGGAGCGAGGGGTTAAAAGCCTTAACAGCGGGAATCCCTAGTCCCCTAATTGCTTAAAGTGGAAAAAGGCTAGCTACCCATCCAATACCCGTGTTGCTGGAGCACCTCCAGTGAAGCAGAAATTTCTGTTTAAAATTCTGTAGAGCCACACCTAGAGCTAAAAGTCCACAAAGAGATCCGGCTGGAGCAGCTGGATATGATATCGTCAGCGCGGAGGACGCAGTCGTCCCGAAAGGTGGGAGAGCTTTAGTGGGTACCGGGGTACAGTTGCAGGTCCCCGAGGGATGTTATGGGCCGAATAGCCACAAGGTCAGGCTTAGCGGTAAAGCACTTTATAGACATCGGGGCGGTGAGTGATAGACCCCGATTATAGAGGCCTGGTCAAAGTCCTTATTTTCAATTTTGGGAAAACGGACTTCAAAGTACAGGAGGGGAGGGGACGTGATCGCATTGCACAAGTAGTGTGTGGAACGTGTGGGCTTCCCCATCGTGGAAGAGGTGCCCGCATTGACACCTACCACCAGGGGGAACGGACGGATGCAATTCCAATGGCCAGAGGGAAATTAAGGGCATGACGGCCTTAGAAGAGGAGAGGAGAGAGGAGGACCTCGGGCCTCAAACCGATGGACTGGAAAGAAAGGCCAGGACCGAGGTTAGGTGTTGGGCTATCCCCACAGCAGCAGAGGGAGATGATGCAAGCTGTTGGGAAAATTTAAGGATGTCCAACCACAAATCCGCGCGAAACCTGCTTGGTCGCCCATGAGGTGATTCAACAACCCACCGGCCGGATTATCCAGACAGCCATAAAGGTGATGTTTTCTGTAAATTTTTGGGTTCCTGGTTTAATGACTGAAGAAAGCTAAGTTGTGTTGAAAAGTATTTTTCTTTAATTGTGCTATCAGACGAAGGGTCTGACCTGCTTTAAGTTCCACTGTTATGAATCCACCCCGGCCAGGGAATAAAGATGAGTTTAAACCTTCCCCTCTGCTTCAACTACACTTCTTTGGGCTAAACGGTGAGAAAAAACTTAAAAATCAGCAACCTTGCCTTCCCATTTTGATTGTTATGATTTTGAAATCTCAATGGGAGGTTTTGAGCCTCCATCTGATTTTTTCAGATTTTCCTATGGGGCTTATAAAAGAGGAGAAATGGTTACTCATTTTGTACCACAAATCAGTTGGTGCTTACACTTTCTTTGGGGCATGACTGGTGTAGTCAATGTTCATGATGTCAGTTTACAATTGTGGGCCTGTCCTGGGTTGACCCGGGTGGGAGAATATATTCTAGTAGATTTGCCACCAACTGTGAATTCCCTCTTGGGTTGTAATATGACATCATTCTGTCCATGCTCCTGTTATATGTCTGGCGCACTAAGTATAAGGTGCGTCTTCGACTTAACTATCATAAAAGCCGTTTTGTACATTCTGCATCTACTGCTCACGTGGTCGATCACTGGATTACTAAGGGGTCATATCGGTCAGTGAGCTGTCAATGGCAGGAAAAGGGTATAATTGTTTGTCTGTATTACATAGAAGGGAAGCTGAGTGGATGGTTTGCTTAAAGTCGATTGCCACAGTGGGTTTGAATCAGGAAATAGAATGGTTCTCTTTTATAGAGCTGATTTATGTGTATATTGCTCAGGTGTGAGGGGGCCTTTTTTGTATGGCCCTCATGTTCAAATACAGGTTGCAATCCGCCTAGATCATATTCCCCCACCAGCTCTCCCCATATGGTTCCTGTGCTTCAGGACAGGGAGAGCCCAGCCGGGAGGGGGGGGGGGTGGAGTGGGAGTGGAGGTGGGCCACCTGGCAGCCTGTACAGGGTCTGTACGTGCTGTCGGGCCTGCTGGAATGTGCTGTCTTATACCACCTCCGAAGGTGATATAAGCAGCATTTTGTGGCCAATTGGGGCTGGGGTCGGGTGTGGGGGAGGCCCCGCTGCCCTGATCAAGGACACGGACGGCCAGCCTTGGGTTGGGTGGCGGGGAAAAGAGGGGCCAGGAATGTGGATGTGTACAGCGCCTGTGGGGAGGATGTCCCAACGGATGGAACGGGCATTGCAGGTTGTCCTCGGGCCCGATTCTGACTCCCTTGGGTATGTTTTGTACCCGCGGACCAGACTCGGGATCTTAACGACACTGTCTTCAGCAGAGAAGTTCTCCTTCCCCGAATGGGGCTCCACGTGTGTGGATTGTGGTAGATGGCTGAGTGGTGAGCTGTGGGCAAGCTGAGCCCTTTTGTTTCTTGGTTTGGTAGTGTTTCCTGGACGATGGGCGCTCTTGGAGTTTTGGCTCTTCCGTATCTGAAGTTAATTTGAGTGGCTGTTGATTGGTGATTTTTGGAATGAATATGTTTTATGAATGAACATGCTGTATGATGTGGGGTTTTGTATTTGAAAAATTCAGGATTAGTGATTGAACTGCGTTAGAACTTGTGTGGTTTTAAATATGGAAGGGAGTGTTTTCGGATCCGCTGAATGGATTGCATGATGTTGAATGATGGTAGTATTTGGTTTTTTGAATTTGTTTCTGGAGGTGGCTACGCACTTTTTATAGGCATTTCTTGTTTGAAAAGTTGGTGAAGTGGGCCCAAAATAGACCCCGGCAAGAGAAGTTGTGTGGTTTTTGGCTTTTTCCCTGACGCAGATGAGTATTTTTTACCATCGAACGGCCATATTGCATCAGTTGGCTGTTTTATAGCGTATTATAAAAAATGGGCTTGAGCAGTAACTTGTTCTATAATTGTATGAAGGTTTATATGGTATTTGATGTCGGTTCATGTATTTTGACTCTACAGGGGTGTGCGTATGTATTGTTGTTTCAATTGTTACTCTGGACCAATGATGAGTTAATACTGAGCCGGCCCGATAGCCTTAAATTTTCTTTTTGGCTTGATTGCAAGCCAATCTTGATTTGAGGTACTTAAGGATTTTGGATAAAAGTTTTATACTCTTCAAGATGGTGGAGCTTTTTTCTCTTTTGGTTACTGCTTGGAGTTTTCTTTCATAGCAATAGGTGGATAAGGGTTGACTGATTAATTGTACCATGAACATCGGACATCTTATATAATAGCATTATCACTCAGTGACACTGATGCTTCTGTAAATGTTCTTGATAATAAGTTATCAGTCCTCTATAGAGAAAGTATCCTTGTTCTAACCACAAGTACACATGTTCATTTATGGCAGCACCCATCCCATTACCACTGCCGGTTGGATTTCTGGACTATCTCACATTTCAAAGCGCTCACCATTCCAGACTACCGTTCAGATAACTATGGGATCAGTGAGAAAGGTTGTTCCCCGGTGAAAGATGCTGTGGAGTTGGTGTCGACTCATGGCGATCCTCAGGATTAGTTGTCCTTAAACTGTGTTTGGTCTTCAGACAGGCGGCTCATTGTTGCTAGAGTGGCATCCATAGTTGCTGTTATTGTAATTGATCGATCTCTTTTGCATTGACGTTCAACCTTGCCAAGCATGATGTCTTTCTCTAATGATCCCTCTCTTCGAGATGGATGTGTCCAAAGTATGAAAGTAGAAGTCTTCTCATCTGAGCTTCTAAAGAAAAGCTTAGGTTTGATATCTTTCTAATACTGACTGGTTTATTCTTTAGACAGTCCCATGTATACACAGTAATACTTCATCAGCACCATCATTCAAAGGCATTGATGTTCTTCCTGTCTATCTTTTTCACTGTCTAACTGTCATATCACATATGGACATTATTGAAACTACCATGGCTTGCGACAAGTCAGATCTGTGTATGAAGAGAGACATTTCTGCTCTTCAGACATCGTATCTAGGTCTATTAAATTAGTATGTAAGCCTGTAAAGGATAGGTCGAGACTAACATCTTTAAGGCAGGATAGGGGTGAAAAGGTTACAGATTTTCACCACTAGGTGTATGCTAGCTTTTAAGGACTATTCTGGTGAGGCAGAAGACACACCTTCAGGATTCACTAATATTTTTGTAAAGGTTTTGCATCTCAGAATAAAAGAAATTTTGGAGACTTCAATAATAGATTGGGCCAGCTAGAACAGCAGAATGCAATTCGGGAGGTTGCTAGATACAGTGCATTGAAGTTTTAGCAAGAAACAGCAAAGAAGAGCCAACCAAGGATAGATGTAAAAAAGACTAAACTGCTCAATTTAGATTGCTTCTATGCAGCAACCCATGGGCCAGGGGTAGGAGTAAAGCCAGAGGGAGAGGAGATTTTGTGGAATCCTAGCCAAGACATGGACAGTCAAAAGGAATGCGTGCTTGTTATACTTGTGGTGAGATTGGACATTTACAGCGTGAATGCCCCCAGAAATCAGAATCTTGATGTTCCAGAAAGCTGATTTCCCTCCAGAAAAAGCTGAATTCACTCCCGTATAATCAATGTTACTCTAGCCCAGAAGATTTTGGAGGAGATACATGGGATGCATGACTATTGTTGAATTTGAATATGGACCCCTCAGGTGGAGTTAGAGGCTAAGTTGGAAGGGATCTAAGTTGAAGTTTTAATTATTGATACTGGAGCTTAATATTTCCGCACTGGGGTTTTACAAGAATTGCCTGCACATTTATTCACGACTCAGCTATAGCGCAAACACTGGAAGTGTACTGTGAAGACATTGAGGGGTAAAAGTAATTCCTCATCGTAAGCTTGAATTTTTACCTTTGCAGATGGAGAGACCTGTATATCCTACTAACTTGTGGAAAAGGCAAACTTAAGCCAGGTCTCAAAACTAAATTGGAGGACTAATAAGGGAACTTGATGCAATTATCATGATTAATAAAGTAACTTATACAATCTAATGGCCCAATCCTGTTTTCTGGCAATTTGGACCTGGAAGTGATCAGTGGACAGTGAACGAGGAATCTAACCTATGGGAATATTGGGACATAGGGAACACTGGCAGTGAATCTACAGAAGATCCACTGAAAACAGGACTAGTAAACGTTAGCTAGCTATAGGCTGAAACATATGCTTATTTGGGAATTCACAAAGCTAAACTGCACTATTTAAAGAAGTTTTTTCCTCTGCTAGATTGTTTCTGCACTGTTAGAATTGCAAACAGAGAATTGGATAACAGACATGTGTACATAGTTATGGGGTCACAGGCAATTGTTCACTCTAATTTTCTGTAGACTGTGGTGCGCATAAAATTATCAGCGGTGCAGCTTTTTGAAGGAAGGTTAAATTTCTGTGGTGCCACATAACGGGACACTCGGAGTTATATACTTTAAAAAATTTGACTACAACATTAGAATAACAGTATGTACACCACATTGATTGCACTAGAAAAGTATTGTAGGACTTGTGAAAACCCGTAAATACACAACAAACTTTTAAATTTTAAAACATCGGTATTTCTCCCTATCAGAATCAGCAAACCGTTAATGTTTGTGGCGATCTGTTGTAAAGTATGTTGCACTCAGCTCGGCGAAGCATATGCGCGCGCACCAGGCTTAGAGGGAAACAGTGGGTCACTCAGGCCAGCTTCTTCTCCAAAAATCAATGGTAACAGACCTGGCTTACCTTGGATATTTGCAAGATGATTGGTTGACAGTTTAGAAACTAGGGTAGCATGAACTTTAGCGAAATCAGATCCTTAGGTCAAACATATAACTGGACAAATTCAAAACAAAAGCTTGAATAAATAATAGAAATTCAGCAACTATTATAAGAGAAACTAATCAGCTTGTGCTTTATGGAAGAAATATGACAATACTGCTGTTGTCTAGTGAATATAGTTATAACCTTGTAACTTCTTGCTTTTTGATGTTGCCTTGGCAAAGATATCAGCCGATTCTATTTTAGAGTTTGTATCTTTGTGTAAACATGAATAGCACCAGATGTTAATGAAAAATGAAACTAACTGTGTCCAAGCGGGATTAATACTCCCTCCAAATAAAAACTGGAACTCTGGCTGAATAAATCTTTGACGGCGTTCAGGACAGAAGGCCTGCTTTTTGGCTCGCTGGCTCCCTCCAACAGCGCTATGGGAATAATTTAATATTAATTAAATAATTGTGTCTCTTGTTTCTTTTCCATTCCTGTTTAGAAGGTTTCAGATAATTACTCAAAGAATCCAGGTTCACTTGCAGGAGGGCTATGCCCTGAGATAAGAGGGTTCGGACAGTTCTGCCGTGACTCGGATTATCTGTTTTCCCCCTCAAGCAGGAAACAAAAAACAGAAAGAGACATGGGCATTCTGTCGTGGAAGTGAATATTGATTGGCAGGTGTCTGTCATGTTGTAAATTACAATGGGCAATACGGCCAGTAAAATTAAACAGAAAACTCAAGGGGGAGGATGGGCGATAAAACTCGTGCAAATAGGGCTGAAAAAAGGGAAGCCCCCTATGATGAAATGAGGAGAAGGTTTGGTGATAGTGCCTTTTGATTATGTGGCCTGAGGCATTTCATGACTGACCAGTAACCCGAATTTGCAGTTTTCCCGCTTGATGGAACGTTCCAGGTAGGACAAAGGAGGATGGTTACCAGTATGAGAATGGCCTTGAGGATTTAGGAAGACCGCATACCCAGTACATGAATGGGCGTATATGGGTGGTGGCAAGCCCAAGGCTGGCAGAGAAATCCCTAAAAAGCCACCACTATCGTGTGTTTGAAAAATTTAAAGATCAAGCATTTAGAATAGAGGAAACAAATATGTTGTTTTGACTAAACAGACAGAAGATGGGACAGTAAGGACTGGTAGTTTTGACAGTGAAAAATGAAAAAGCTGTATCACAAACTAGGGCTGTATCACTAACTAGGAATAGTGCTGCAGAATCCCCAAGCCAGAACCAGGGGGAACCGCTCATTCAGGTGAGTGGTATATCTAGTGCTTATACCCCTATTAAATTTGATATCCACACTTTAGAGCCTAGTGTAGTTCCTTCTCCTGGTTCTCCAATGCCTGTACTCGGGGCAGGTGCCACTTCTTTGATTGAGCCCGGTGATCTTTTTCTTGCTATCCCGGAAGATCCTGTAGTTATCCAGCACTACTAGATCGCAACAGTTAAAAAAGGACCCCATTTTGGAACTTGAGGCATTAATAGGAGTGGAAGCTAGTCAAGTTGAGTTTATAACCACTAAAGAGCAGATGGCTGAGGTATCTTGCCCGCTTAGCAGAAAAAGCCCATACATGGACTGAAAGTCATGTATAAGTCTTTGGTGCGACCTCATTTGGAGTTATAGTGTGCCAAATTCTGGAGACCGCACCTTCAAAAGGATGTGAACAGGATGGAGTCGGTTGCAGAGGGTGGCTACTAAAATTGATTAGTGGTCCTCATTATAAAGCATATGAGGGACAGACTGAAGGATCTTTAATATGTACACCTTAGAGGAAAGGCAGGATCGAAGTGATATGCTTGAGATGTTTAAATACCTCCGTGGCATAAATGGTAAGGGGAGAGAGCCTCATTTCATTTGAAAGAAAAGTTCATGCTACAAAGGGACATGGGATGGAGGGTGAAGGGGAGATAGATTCAGGAGTGATATGCGGAAATATTTCTTTATGGAAAGAGTAGTGGATCCGTGGACTAGTCTCCTAGTGGGGGTGGTAGAGATAAGAGACAGTAACTGAATTCAAAAAAAGAATGGGACAAACACAGAGTATCTCTAAAGCGTAAAACGGGGACCGTTGTAGTGTTATGGAAGGGACAGACTAGATGAGCCATGTGGTCTTTTTCTGGCATCATATTTCTATGGTTCTATGTTTCATTGTAGCCTACACTTGAGGCCCTAGATGTACAAATACAGCAGCATACAATAGAGCTGTTGCCGCATAGTCCAAATAAAGAGTTGGTAGCCCAGAAACCATGGCTGCAGTTGCCAAAGGAACTGGCCATTGGACAAAAGCTCCTTTGATCCCTTAACTGGAAACACTTGCAGCAGCTGACTGTAGAGGTAGGGGAATTTTTAACATTAAATAAGGAAATTAGAGAGGAAAAAGAAACAAAGTAAGAAAATAGATCTGTTGGCTCCATTTAGGAGCTTTCCCTAGGCTAGATCTTGCCCTGATTCCTGAGAAAAGCCTGGTCAGTTTGTGGAGTATTGGCGTCAGCTAATAACTACGTATGACACCTCTTGGGTAGATTTGCAAAATTTATTGAAGTCAGTTTTTTAAAATCCTCTAGAATTGAGGGCAGGTCACCCACCACCAACTGCAGGATAATGCAGCAATGGGAGTGGCCCCCAGCAGATCCTGGTTAATTGCCTCAGACGATAATCAAATGACTGCTTTCCCGGGAAGACCGGAATAATTTGTTAAAAGCTATTGAAAAGAAAATTGACTCCTGTAAAAAGATTTGTCCAAGCTATTAGACCTGAAGACAAGGTAGGGGATGAAACTGTTGCTCGGTTTTCTACTAGGTATTGCCTAGCATTCCGAGATTTTTCTCTCTCAGAATGGTGAAATGGAAGGATTTGCCTTCAAATTTTGTGAATGGACTGCAACTGGAAGAAAGATTATACTTGAAAATGCTTTGCTTGGATGGTCTACTAAGTCTGCACAGGAGATCCTGGAAGTGGCTTTGCATGCGGAGAAGCGGATTTCAGAAGCAGAAGGATGCTGATAAAGGTAAACTCGACCGCCAACGTCAAAAGCTTTTAAATCTCCAAGTAGCGAGTTATGAATCCAATTTCAGAGAGGCGTATGGCAGAGCAAGAGGGGGCAGAGGCACTGTACCCTATAGGGGTAGAGGTCATGGCCATATGGGGGGGTAGCAGCAAGGAGATCGTGCCCTGTTTTTAGAGTTGTGGCAGATAGGGCATATGGTAAGAGACTGTACTATGCCAAGGAGTGATCTTCACCAATCTGATGTGCGTCAGGATGCTGTAGGAGCTAGTTATTCACATGCTCCATACCCTGTTTTTACCCCTAACCAAGCCTTCAGTCATGACCAAATATGATGCGGATACTGACTTGGACTATAGTGAGGAATGAATAGGCTTGGTTGTGTGCCCCAATACACAGGGAGAGATACGTGCTACTATATTGGGGTATGAATTGCTCTTCCTGTTAGATACAGGGGCCTCTACATCGGGCCATAGCGCGCTATCAGTTACCTCCTCCTTTGTTTAAGGTACTGTATACTGCTCCGAAAGTCCCTTGTGACGGAATTGAGGGAAAAAACGATAATGCAACTCAAAAATTGTCTGATGTGCCTCTTCTTGTGGACGGGAAATTGTATCATACAGATTTCCTGGTTGGCCCTACTTTGCCTGTCAATATGCCGGGATGAGATTTTTGATCCAGAAACAAGACTGTTATCAGCTGGGAAAACTGGCACTTTGACTTGTACCTTGTGTCCCCTGCAAGTTAAACAGCCTGCATCTGTAACACGGGATGTTGGTATGACCAGGCCCACCGTTGGACCACACTTCCTTCAACCTTGTGGGCGGTGCCAGGTAATGATATGGGAACATCTCCACATTTCTCCAGGCAAGATTGAAAGTACGTCCAGGAGCTCCCTTGCCATATGTGCGTCAGTACCCACTGCCTGCTGCTTCAGTGGCTGGAATATGGCCAGTGATTTGAAAACTTGCTGGCCCAGGGTGTGTGGTACCCACTTTCTTCTCCTGGGCAATACTCCTATTTTACCTGTGTTGAAGGCTAATGGTAAGTCTTACAGATTTTGGCAAGATTTGAGAGCTATTAATCATATTGGTTCTCACCAGTTTTTCCCCTTGTACCCACAATCCTCATGACATTTGGACTCGTATAACCAGGTGGCTCCACCCACGTTCAGTTATAGATTTAAGCTCCGCCTACTAGTCCATACCAGTAGGGGAGGAGTCAAGGTTATTACTGGCTTTTACGCATGGAAGGGCGTCAGTATACGGGACTACTCTTTCTCAAGGGTACACAGGAGAGTCCTGCCTATTTTTCGCAGGCCCTTAAAGCTGCTTGGCAGGACTTGGCATTGGACAAATCTGTGTTAATACAGTCTGTAGATGATTTACTTATTTGCTCTCCTAGTGATGATGCTTGTTTTTTGTTGCCTGATACTATGTTAACTCTTGTACTACTTATATCTCATCTGGGATTGAAAGTTAATCAGGACTAAGGTGCAAACTTTTCTTTGTCACAAGTGATATTTCTTGGTGTAGGTCTTTCCTCAGCTGGACGCTCTATCACTGCCTCAGAGAATTGGTCCTGTTATGTCTATTGGTCGCTTTCCCTGCTACTGTCCATTTAATACGCCACTTTCTAGGACGTGTAGTATTTTGTTGCCAGTGGATGTCTGATTTTGTTGAACTTGCTGCTCCACTGTATGCCCTTCTTGGCCGTGAGGCTCCAGAGGGTATTATAGTTCCTACTGAAGCTCAGCATAATGCTTTCAACTCTCTGCGACAAGCTCTACTGACTGCTCCCTGTCTTTATTTTCCTGATTATGCTTTACCTTTCTGTCTCTATGTGGACTACATCCACATCTGCGCCTGTGTGTGTGTTACTACTAACACTAACCACAGTTTGGGTGAAATATGAAACACAAAAATAATAAAACAAACCCAAAATAAACCCCTTCCACCTCTATCCAAAACAAATTTTTGTTGGAACAGGCTAGAGGCAAGCTAGAACTGAAATCAAGCCACACCAGACAGCCGGGTCCTTTTTAATCAAAGTTCAAATTGATAATCACCGCACTTATCTATTTAGAGATTTCCAGTGAAATTCTTATTATTCAGCAGTAATTTCAAGCAGGCCATATCCACAACGTTTTCCTACTGGATTGAAGCCCTTAGGCTATTTTTCCCAAGCCTTTGATTGTGTTGTTTCTGGCATGCCTCCATGTTTCCAATCTTTGGCTGCTGTAGTGTTTGCTATACAAACTACAGACTGTCTTGTTCGCAACATGAATTACATGGGGTATACTTCTGGGCAGTCAGTGGCTCGGTTATTGCATTTGGCTAAAACCCAGCCTCTGTCCAGCTCTCGGTTATTATTATTTGATTTGGCTATTTCCCAGGCACATGTTACCTGACATGAGGGTCACACTTGTTACAGCCAGATCAACATCCTGGCATCTTTGGATCCACTGTTACACCTGTCTGATCCTGATGGAACTCATGATTGTCTTTCCTCTGTAACAGCCTATTCAAAGGCGAGGAAATGATCTAATGGTCTGTCCCTTTGTCCAAACCCTGACTGGGTATATTTACTGATGGTTCTGCCTTCCATGATGAAACAGGAAATTTACTTGTTGGTTATGCTGTTACTACTGTTGATTAGGTAATAGAAGCAGGAGCCTTGCCATTTGCTAGTGCCCAGTTGGCAGAAGTGTTTGCTCTCACTGATGAGCCCTGGACATGTCTAAACATGGGTTGTGAATATCCATAGTGACAGCAATTATGCACTCTGGGTTTTTATGGGATTTTGGAAATATTTGGGCTCAACGTGGATTTTGAAAACAGCTGCATTCATAAGCCTATTAAACATGCCCGCTACATTGAACGTTTGCTTGCTTGCAGTGCTTAAACCAGATCAGGTGGCTGGGTTGAAATGTTAAAAGGGACATGATCTTACGGGTTCTATGGTGTCACAAGGCAATCAGTTTGCGGACCAAGCTGCTAAAGCTGCAGCAGCGGGGCCTGCAGCTCCCTCACATTCTATTAAAACTCTGCGTTCACCTGCAGCTTCTACTTCTGGATCATTATCATTGGACTTGATACGTTCACATCAGGGGACTCAGGATGACTTCACCGAAAAGCGAAGAATGAGTCATCTTCGGGAGCATCGCCTGATGGTACTGGACTATGGAAAAAGGACCAATTGGATCTGTTCCTAAATCATTGTTTCATCCTGTTGCTTTGTTCTTACATCACAAGTTGCATTTAAGTGTTTCCCGGCTATGACAAATGCTTTAGCCTCAGTTGTGGTATAATCCTGCATTTTGCTTATGCTGCTCATGCTGTGTAAGGTTATTGTATCAGTGTCTACCAAAGCAGGGAAATCTGGATGCACTCTTCGCGCATTACCTTGCTCATTCCTTGCCTAGGCCTCCAAGGACCCTTCCTCTTCCTGCCAATGGACCTTTGACTGATCTGCCTTGTGCCAAGGGGGGAAGGAAAACACCTTTTGATTTGTTACCTGCTTATACTCAGGATGGCCTGAAGATATCCAAACATAATTTGTTGTATGCTGCTACAGTTTTTAAAGTGTTTGCTTACCCAGTTTATTCCATTATGGGGAGTGCCCCTGGTTTTGTCTTCCAATCAAGGTCCAGCTTTTACGGCAGAAGTCTGGAAAGGCATAAGTGCATTTTTTGGCCTTCACCAGCAACTTCATCCTCCGTATCATCCGCAAAGCTCTGCCAAAGTGGAAAAGCGAATCGGACGCTGAAGGCTGCCTCCAGTCTCTAACTCATGATTGGAGTCGGGATTGGGGGGAAGTTCTGCCATGTGCTTGTTTTCAATACGCGATTCTCCTCAACGAAAATCGACAAGGCCTTACCCCTTATGAAATTGTAACTGGACATCCGGCAACAACTCCAGCCCATGTTATAGTCCCACCAGATCAATTACCCGATCCCCAACTGTTGCGCAGCATCTATTATCCTATTGTAAATATCTGTAACAAACGATGGGATCTCCTTCATTTTTGGAGCTTACGAAGCAGGGTGCTCAAGAATCTCGACCACCTCCAGAGGTGGAAAATGGAGACTGGGTGCTCATCAAGGATCTGGCACCGAAGTCTGGCTCTGGCAGCGAGGTTTCTGGGACCATTCCAAGTGTTGCTGGTGGAATATTCAGCATTGAAAGTGAAAGAATGAAAAACTTGGATACATCTGGACCAGTGCACGAAAAGCACCGTCACCTGGATGAGACAACTGCCCTGTATACAAGCCTAGGGGGGGGGGCCGGGCCCTGGACCCAGAGGAGTTATTTGAGATTGAACAGAAACTCACTTCCTCCGATTTTATCTTCCACTTAACCAAGAAAGTGGGTGCGAAGTTGTTGGACAGTTACAACACACTTCAGACTTGTCCACAGAGAATTGGTTAAATATGTAGGCTTTCAGTAGCATTGGCAGGTGTGTTGTGTTTATTGCTTTGGTGTGTGAGAGCTCTCTCCCTAGTATAGGGAGTGTGGAGGATCTTGTGAAAATGTTATCAGAAAAACCAACTGATAGCACCTGAATAACAGGCAATAGTAGATGAATTACTCCAAAACCTTCAACATTGTCCACTACACCTTCAGTGGGCCAAGATCATAACAGTTCCTGATCATACAGTTCCTAAGTATGATTCCGGCCTGCGCCTTGGGCAAAAACATGGTGGGCTGTATAATGTGTTTCATTCTCACATTTATTCCTTAGTTCATCGTTGCAACATTTCCAGTTGCGCAGTGTGCTTACCGCATCCAGCAGCCTACGCAGTTTGGATTTTTACCTAGACCTATCTCTCTGCAAGAATTTAAGGAGTTGTCTGTGAATGAAACCGTATTCAATCTTACGGTAACATGGCTAGACGTAGCAACCTCTGCTCCAAGAAATTATTAGTCCGCAGCCAGTAACCAACCCTCACATTTGTTTTCAGCGAGAGGTGGGGCTCACCCTGTGGGAAAACCCCCCCTATCTAGTTGTCAGACTGTTATGACTAATAATCATGTGTATTTTGTAATGAACAGTCCTACAGTGAGTTCTATAAAAGACTAATTCTAATTTAAGGATAGTTAATGCTGTCACTGATCCAAAAACTTATCTTAACCAGTAGGAATTACAGTATTATGACCAGGGTGGGCTACCAACATATGGGAAGTACAGATTGCAGAAAAGCAAAGGATGGTGCAGTATCGGGTTATGCTGATAATTATGTGTATCCCTATGTAGGATACTATCATCCATGGTTAAGGGATATTTGGCATGGAACTGAAAATTTTGCTTACTGACATTAAAGATTACACCTTTGGCCTGATGGATTACTTGCCTTAGTGGGTCAGTAGTTTGTGTGTGGAACCTTAGCCTATGTCCGATTGCCTGCCGGATTGATCTGGCAATTGCTACATAGCTACTCTTGGACCTGCCATGGAAACTGGTCCCTTATGAAAACTTACTTGGAGTGGCTTTTTAGTCGGTTATAGCAGAGCTGCAGATGATTATAGTGCAGATATAAGTGCAGCAAGAAAATTGCTAGTGGACACTACTATGATCACTCAACACGAAGTAAACACCTTCACTGGAACAGTTTGGCTTAGCACCTTTGGTGCCATACGTCCTACAGCACGGTATGGTGAACAATTATTGCGACTCTATGCTCTAATAGAGGTAACAGCTCAGGATTTGACTGATGTTCTCACAGTCATGCAAGGTACTGTAGACAAACTAACTGCTTACTCTGCCCAAAACAGAATGGCCTTGGACTATTTATTAGCCAAGGAAGAGGGCGTCTGTGGAGTTGTACATGATCATTGCTGTACTCTTGTTGATTCTCAAAGCAAGGTGGTCTCTGGCATTCTAGATCAAGTGAGAAAAGAAACTCATTTCTTCAAAGATAATATTGAAGGAACTTCTGATTCTGTATGGCCCTGGTCTAAAAAAATGAGGTGAGTGGCTTATCAGGTCCCATACAGGCCTTGCGGACCGGCCTCTTTGGTTTACTAGTAGCCTCTCCTACTCCTAGGAATATGTCTTGCCAGTTTTATGAAGTGTTGTGCTTCATATATGGCTAAGACCACAAAACACCATTGCAGTTCTAAGTTATGAAGTTGTTTCCAGTACTGGAAATTTGCCTCCATGAAATGCCCTTTTATGAAGAATGTGGTTCTGAGCAGAACCAAAGGGAGGACTGTGGAAAAAGGGCAACTGAAGTAGGTCTCGACAAAACTACATTGGAGACTATAAGGGGGACTTGATGAAATTTGATCATGTAATAACGTAACTTATACAACTATGGACCATTAATGTGATGGCAATTTGGACATGGAAAGGACCAGTGACAGTGACAGTGACAGGGACGATGAGTCTACTTATGGACTATTGGACATAGGAAAATGGCAGTGAATATACAGAAGATCACGAAAACAGGACTGTAAAGTTAGCTAGCTATAGGTTGAAACATATGCTTATTGGAATTCACAAGCTAAAACTGCAATAGTAAAGAGTTGTTCTCTGCGAGGATTTTTCTGCAGTGTTAGAATTGCCCAACAGAGAATTAGCTAACAGACCTGTGGCACATAGTTATGGGGTCACAGGCCAGCTTCTCCAAAAATTCAGTGGTAACCAGACCTTGCTTCCCTTTATCTTTGCAAGATGATTGGTTGACAGTTAGTAAATAGGGCACCATGAACTTTAGCGAATCAGATCTTAGGTTAAACATATAACTGGAAATTAAACAAAGAATGAATAAAATAATAGAAAATTCAGCAAATATTATAAGAAGTAACTAAGCAGCTGGTGCTTCATGGAAGATGAATATAGTGATACCTGCTGTGTCTAGTGAATATAGTTAGAACCTTGTAAATTCTGCTTGGTTGATGTTGCTTGGCAAAGATATCAGCAGATTCTATTTTAGATTTGTACTTTTGTAACATGAAAGATCACCAGATGTTAATTAAAAAATACCTGTGTCAGCTGCTAAGCCTCAATAAAAAACTGGAACTCTGGCTGAGAAATCCTTTGACGGGAGTTCAGGACAGAAGGCCTGCTT